>CAUYQV010135947.1:0-75580 GCA_963574575.1 Galagoides demidoff | reverse complement strand
GGGTTCGAATCCCCAGCCCGGGCCCGCCAAACAACAATGATGACTGCAACCAAAAAATGGCCGGGCGTTGTGGCGGGCGCCTGTGGTCCCAGCTACTTGGGAGGTGGAGGCAGGAGACTCGTTTGAGCCCAGGAGTTGGAGGTTGCTATGAGCTGTGATGCCATCGCACTCTACCCAGGGGTTAGCTTGAGGCTCTGTCTCAAAAAAAAAAAAAAATAGTTTCGAATGGCTATGGTTATGTCAATATATTTGGCAGAGGAATAGACTTTGTCAGTTAATCTAGAAAGTCAGTAAAGCAAGCTCTTACTGTGTTATTATGTTTCCATTAATGTCAACTTTATTTCCAGCCCCTTTTCATTGCTTTATGTTTTATTTTATGCATCAAATTTGATGACAGTTATGGCCTTTGAACATTGTCTTTTTATTATAAAGACAATGAATATCATAAAAATATTGTTGTTTGTTCCTTTGAAGCTTTTACCATGAATTTGAAGTTGCTTGTTACTGATATTGCAATCTCTTTGAATGCTTCTTATCTGTTTGTTTTCTTTGATGGCTTTAGTTTCTTTGATGGCCTGAGTGTTTTTGATATTTTCTCCTTTTATAATTTAGAAGGCCTCTGAATTGTAAGAGATTGATTCTAAATAAGACTTTTAGAAACTTTCTCGAATCTGTATTACAAAGATTTCAGCTTCAATGACTGTCAACTTCTCTATAAGATAGAAACTTGGCAAACTTCTAATTTCTTGAGTCTTTCTAATTTAATTAAATTTTGTACCTGGATTTTTTATAATTACTGTAATTCTCTCTCTCTCTTTCCCCATATATATACATACACACATTTATATTTTAACGCTTAACAAATTCACCATTTGTGGGCTATTTATTTTGATTTATGCCTCAATTTACTGATGTATATCTTCAAACAGTTTCTTTCCCATTGAAATGGCACATAATTAGATTATGCTGATTGCACTTGTTAGGTAAAGTCCCTCTTGTAATTTTCTTCTGGGTAGATGCCTAGTAATGGGATTGCAGAATCAAATGGGAGGTCTAATTTGGGTTCTTTGAGGATTCTTCTCCATACTTCCTTCCAAAAAATTTGTATTATTTTGCAGTCCCACCAGCAGTGGGGAAAAGAAGCCCTATTCAACAAATGGTGCTGGGATAACCACATGCAAAAGACTGAAACTGGTCCCACATCTTTTCCCCCTTATAAAAATTGATTCAAGATGGGTAAGTGACTTTAATGTAAGACACAAAATGATTAAAATCTTAGAAGAAAGTGTGGGAAAAACTGTTGATGATGTTGAACTGGGGAAAGATTCTTATGACAAAGATGTTAGTGTCCATCAGAACAACAACAAAAATTAACAAATGGGAGTTAATTCAGCTGAAAAGCTTCTGCACAGCTAAGGAAAAAGACAATCTTCAGAATGGGAAAAGATATTTTCAGGGTATCATTCTGACAAAGAGTTGATAGCTAGAATCTACAAAGAACTCAAATGAAGAGAAAAAGAGCAAACAATTTCATCAGAACCTTCTCTGATAAAGACAGACGAATGGCTAACATTTAAAAAAATGCTCATTGTCCCTGATCATTAGAGAAATGCAAATCAAAACCACCCTGAGATATACCTATCCCCAGTGAGAATAGCTCACATCACAAAGTCTTACTTTTTTTTTTAGTAACACATTTTAGATTATTTTTAAAGCCTCTTATCCAAAGCAGTGATTTGATTTTTGAAAGTTTCGATTCCACTTTTAAAAAAAAAATAGCTGCTAAGCTTTTATAGCTTCTAATACCATTTTATACTCTTTGGCATCTTAAATAAATTTTTTTTAGCTTAACCCCATAATCTTCCTTTTCACGTAAGTATATTTGCTTTTTAGTCTTGAGTCTGTTTATTTAATATCCTTGAGATAATAAAACAGTTTTTGTTCAAGGTTTTCTTTAGCTGTCTTTAGCATAACTTCAGAATATATTTTTGCATCTGTACTTTGCATGCCATGTTTAGTTTCATTTTTCTGTTGCAGGGTGTTTTCATGAGTTTTTATAAAACTAAGTTTGTATTGGGGGAACTCTAAGCAGGTCTGCCATTTGGTCCAAAATAATAGAGATGAATTCTCCTTCATTCTCCTCTTTATTAACTAAGGTCTCATAATTATGTCCTTAAAAATGTAATTGACATGCAAGATTTTATACATAATGTTATGAGTTATCTACCATGTTATGTCACCATGTATGTAGATATCTCAAGTAGATACAAAAGATTTAGTCTCCATCTTTTTTAGTGGCTGAATAGTATTCTATAGTATACAAAAGTTTATTCTTAACATCTGGTGAAATTAGTAGTAAACCAAAGGCTAATTTTTTTTTTGTTTTCTCATTGGTAATCCCTCAAATCCAGAAAGTTTGCCTGTATATAATCCTTTCATTTGATTTTTAGCTTGCTCAGTTGTGAGAATATTGCAACCCACATCATTGGGGATATGGTGAAATGTTCTCATTATACATGCTACTTCATGGCTTTAGCCATGCGAGGAGGGGGACTTTTATCTTTTTCACAGAAGTGTAATTCTCTAGCCTTTACTACAATTAAAGCAAGTTGTCTAAATATTCTTTGTTTACTCTGTAGCACCATGCTCATTCCTGTGAAAAGGAGTTGTATATCCACCCATATTTTCTTTTTGCCAGTTTGTATTATATCTTGCAATTCTTCTGTTGTTTATACCATCTCTTGTTTTTATCAGTAGTGTTACTCTGCATATCTTTAGTCATCACAAGTAGCTTCTGTGTGTGGAATTGGAATATACCCTACTGCTCTATCTTTTCCAAAAGACATCTTCAATATGAATTTTGTTACTATCTACATACTCTTTTATTCAGCACTTCCTCTTTCACCCATTTTATAAAGTAATTCAGGTACATTTTCATTCATGTTTAACTCCATTCTGCCTTGTAAAGAGTCACCTCAAGCTGATGACCTCCTTCCCAGTGAAAAGTCAATGTTTAAGGAACTACTGTCCTGTGACAAAAGAATAAAGCACAGTGTTCATCTTGTGGGAGACTATCAATGTGCGTTCAGTGCCCTCCCCTTCCAGATGCTTTGTGGTCTGGTTCTTCCTCTGTTCTCTCCGTCCTGAAAATAATTAGTTTTTGCTGAACAAGTCACTTTAAACGTAGATCTCTCAGTACTAGAAAGTCATATTACTCACAAAACTTCAACTAAAACTATGTAGGAAACACTTGTTTTCTGCTTTTTGCATTTACTTGGTTTTCTTTGTACATTCCCAGATATTAAAATATACAGCTAGACCAGTTATAAGAACACAATTGATATTCAGAACACAATTAGTTTATAAAGTTAGAATATTCTTTGCCTTTTTGATTTGTATTCTATATCATTATTTTTGGATTATTCTCCCTTTGTGGCACTTGTCTTTTCTCTATTCTTCCTCATGAGACTACCAAAAAATAACGAAACTGTCTTGTTGAAAAAAACATGAAAAATAAAATTAATATCTCCTTGATATTAATTGTAGGTTTCAAAAGAGTTTTTTTTTTTAAATCTGAGAAAAAAATTTTTTTTCCCTTTTGAATCAACTAAGTAGTTGGAAAGGAAGACCAACTACTTAGTCTTTAAAAAGTGTATCAACTCTTTACAAAATTCTACATTCATGCAGAAAGCAATTAGAATCTTATATTTCAAGTTTACTTCAAGAAGGAAAATTAGAGTTAAAGAGAAATGATGTATTATCTTATAAGTGATTATGTAGTAATGTCTGTATTAGCAAAGTACATCTTAGCTTTACACTGTCGGTGTGCCCTAGTTTATGTTGATACTATCCACTATTGAAGAAACTCGTAAGGTTCAACTTAGAACAGAACAAATCATATAGTGAGTCAGAGAAAAGATCTGGTTTTACTATCAAGAAATATATGTGTACCAGAATAGTTGCATTATTCCTTCCAAAAGTTTTCTGTATGGAGTATTATCTTTTTGACAATTTATTTGCAATCTAAGCTAAATACTCTTACTATGACTTAAAACTTTTGCCCATTTCATAGCATTTCTGTGGAACTGGAGACTTTATGTGCCTATAGTACATTGCTGTCTTCCCAGTCACTGAATCAATTTAAAGGAACCTGAGTAGAAAACTGCACAAAATGCCGTCCCATATAGCTTGCAGTCTATGCTGGTTACAGTTTGATATTTTATTTCTTCCTTTTTATACTAACGTCCCATTATTTTAGAATTTTCTTATGTAGTTTAACATAAAAAATCAAATATATTATAGGGAAGAGTTCAAATTAACCAAATATTTTTTTTCCTGTGGATATGGACAGGAAAATTATTGCAAAATCATTACTGAATATTTGATCCTGATTTTCTTTTATTCAAAATATACCTTTAGATTTTTAATTTTTTTGAAATGCATCTGTATGGATATACCCATAAAATTCTACATTGTTTATTATTTTGATTCTTACATGTATTATTACCAAGCATTTTAGAAAAATACAAGGTTCAAAAATTGAAAACAAAACTACTATCATTTTTATTAATTAGCATTACTTTCTCTGACCCTGGGAATTTCAGACAAGAAATATTGAGTCTGGTTGTGACAGAGGCAATTCTAAGCTTCTGTTTATTGTGGTTGCGTAATAATAAAATTAAAGAATATGCTTATGGATTTATGTAAAAATCTTTTTAAAATATTGAATTTGTGTTCAGAAAATACCTGTAATAATATATTCTGTTGTATCATATGATATTTTAATAAGAATTTTTTCAATAGAATAAATTTAAGTTTGTATATCTGCTGAAATCTGTGTAGTAAAATTAGCCTTTACTTGTGTCATGCACTATTTCTTCCTGCCCCATCTGCTTTCTCATTCTGTGGTAATGTAATCTCTTTAAATGGGAGAAACTTCATGTGGTTCAGATGGAGGTGACTGACTCCTAGCAACCACAGCTTGGATACATGACTCAGGGTTAGCCAAATAGAGCATTGTATCCTGCCCTCCTGCCTAGGTATAGTAATTTGTTCAGAGATGGACATTTTTTTTTTCTTAGGTTGTTACTATTTTTTGCTTAGGTAAGTTCATTTCTTTCACTTGCAGAAATAAAGTTCTGAGTAGTGCAAAAATATTGTTGGTAAAGCACAGTGGTTAAAGAATATAGACTCTGGCCTACAGCTATGTGACTTTGGCTAAGTCACTTAACCTGTCTTCCTCTACTTCCTTGCCCATAAAAAAAAAGATGATGCTATTCATCCCAGAGTATTATGATTATTGATTGAGTTGATATTTATAAAGGGCCTAGAAAAGAACTTGGAACATGAGATTTACTATACAGTATTTGTTAAATACATATGAATAATGGATAAACTGAATTATAAGGAGGTTCTTTATATTATAAAGAGATTATTAATAGTTAAATGTCTGATTCTATGATTCCTTTAAAAAGAATACAAAATATGCACGGACGATATGCAAAATATGCTGTATTTTTTGGACAGGAAAATTGTTCTTCATTGTGATAAAATTTCACCCCAGCACAATCCTTAATGACTTTTCTGAATCATCAAGTGGTCTAGTTTCAAAGTATCATTTTCATGTTACTTTAGTGAGTTACTTAACATAACACTTTGTGTACCAAGGAGAGTCTAATTCTCATCAATATTAGATTTCTCAATCTTCTGAATTAAACCAAGTTTCCTACTGTCATAATATCTGGTATAGATATGCTTAAAAAATTAAGTCGGGCTCGGTGCCTGTGGCTCAAGTGGCTAAGGCGCCAACTACATACACTGAGCTGGCGGGTTTGAATCCAGCCCAGGCCCGCCAAACAACAATGATGGCTGCAAACCAAAAAATAGCCCGGCATTGTGGCAGGTGCCTGTAGTCCCAGCTACTAGGGAGGCAGAGGCAGGAGACTCTCTTGAGCCCAGGAGTTGGAGGTTGCTGTGAGCTGTGATGCCATAGCACTCTACCCAGGGTGACTGCTTGAAGCTCTGTCTCAAAAAAAAAAAAAAAAAAAATATATATATATATATAAACTGTGCCATTTCATAAAAAATAAATAAAATAAATAAAAAAATTAAAAGTCAGGTCCAGACCTTGACACATTCCGTGCACTAAAACAAATAGATTCTGCTTCTGTTATTAGTGTACAACATTCTGTTTGATTCACTCTTCCATGAAGAATTCTCTCAAGCATTTCAAAGAGAAGTGTACTGTGGCAGACTTTAACAATAAGCTCTCTCTCTTTCAGTGTAATTTCTATAGTTTTACTGCTGTGTTCTTTACTTTCCACATAGTTTTGGACTTTACAACATCTTTAATAAACAAGATAATATATGATTATAATTCTTTTTAAATTGAAAAAACCCAATTTAGTTTTTTAGTCTATCGTTTTTTTCCCCTAGATACTGTTGAGGGACTTAAAATTTATTTAGTAACGCTTATAAAGTCATACTCCATGTATTGTACAAAAATTAATCATTTTATGGCCATGGGTAAGAAAGTAGTGTAGTTTTTTAGACATTAATCACTTCATGTCATGAATAATACATTTATGTTCTTTGCTGTACTTTATCTGATAATATATGTATGCAGCATGTTTACTCGTTTGCATGCATATTGTAGCTCTTATAATGTATTATGTATAGGCAGTTAGTTCTGTTTATTCTTTTAGAGCCTGTGATCAAGTCATTCTGCAGTAAAGTGAAAAAGTGATAGTTGTGCTCCGGAATATTGGGGTCTTTATTAAAAGATAAGCTCAGTCCTAACTTTTGTTCAGCTGGGAGTATAACTAAAAATGGCACTTTATATGCCATGTATCTAAATATTTAACAGTTTAAATCAAGCTAACACAATGATTATAAGATACATGTTATCCTCCCACCTTTGTGATGAACTGGAAGACCATGTTAGAATTGGAATTTTGGGGGATACTTGAATCTTTACAGTGAGAGACATACATATGGCCTATGGCTTCTTACTTCCCCCACTAAATTCTATTTTACATTGCAAGGTAGTTAGTATGCACACTCCAGTTCCCACAGGCAAGTTGTTTCCATAGCTGCTTCCTTGGAAATTCTTGGCCCTACAGGACCTTCACCAATGTGGAGGGGCAGACCTGGAATAGGGCAAGAGCAAATGCTACAGCTGCCTCAGGCCAGTGGCTCTCCTGTCTACATGGGAGATAGAAATTTAAGTCTTCATTTGCCTTACTTGGTAGCATTGCTTTAACAGTCATATGTATGTAGTTTCTGCAACTCAAACAGAAAGCAGAGGCTCTGTCCATATATTCAAAAATGGATATTTTGGATATATTAAAGTGAGTCAACAAGAAAGATCTGAGTGGTGCTAAGATATGTTATGAATCATGTAATTTAAAGAAACTTATCATGATAGTAAGTACACTTTGATGTTTTTGTGTAGGTTTTACTTAAATTGAATTGGGAAATGGGAGGCAAAGATGGCTGACCAGAAACATCAGTCATCAGATCAATTCAGAAAGAAAGAAATGTTTTAGTAAAACAAACAAACAAACAAACAAACAAACAAGCAAACAACAGCTCAGGTGTGATTCTGAGGGAAAAGTGCCAACTTTGGGGGAAGAAATTACAGAGCTGAAGAAAGAGGAGCAAGATTACACTAGAAATCGACCCTTGACATTGATTTCTCAGGTGGTGCCCCCATAGTCTCAGGTGCTCCAGGCTGCAGGATGTAACCACAGTGCCAAGTGGTCCATAGTACAGTCTCCTAAGACCACTTGTGCTCTGTCCCAGGCCCCAATCCTTAGCCATGAGCAAGCACCACTACTGGCCTAAAATCTTTTTTTAATTGTTTTTTCAGATTAAACGAGGTTACAAAGAATTAGGTTATAATGTTTTCATTTTTTAGGTTGAGTTCCTAATATAATTGTGTTCCACCCTAAGAGGTGGATCCTAACATAGGTGGGAGTACCCCCATCCCCTCTCTACCTCCCCTCTCCCTGCTTCCTTATTCCCTTGCCCCCTGCCTTGAATAGATTTGAGTTTTCCTCTTATATGGGCATGTATTAGATCATCTACTAGCTTCACATTAGAATTGAGCACATTATATTCTTTCTTCTCCATTCTTATGATACTTTACTGAGAAGAATGTATCCCAGCTCTATCCCAGTTGATAAAAAAGATGTAATGTCTCCATCTTTTTTAATGGCTTAATAATTCCATGGTATACATTTACCACAGTTTTTTAATCCATTCTTAGGTTGGTGGGCATTTAGGTTGTTTCCACATTTTAGCAATTGTAAATTAAGTTGTGATAAACAGTTTAGTGCCAATATCGTTATGATAAAATGATTTTTTTTCTTCTGGTTAGATACTTAGTAATGGGATTGCAGGATCAAATGGGAGTTTTAGTTTGAGTTCTTTGAGGATTCTCCATACTTCCTTTAAAAAAGGTTGTATTAGAGTTTGGAGTCCTGCCAACAGTGTAAAAAAATGTTCCCTTCTGTCCACATCCATGCCAGCATCTGTAGCTTTGAAATTTTTTGATATAGGATATTCTCACTGGGGTTAGGTGATATCTCAGGTTGGTTTATTAATTATTATTTTTAATAGAGACAGAGTCTCACTTTGTTGCCTTTGGTAGAATGCCGTGATGTTACAGCTACAGCAACCTCCAGCTCTTGGGCTTATGCAATGCTCTTGCCTCAGCCTCCTGAGTAGCTGGGACTACAGGTGCCCACCACAATGCCCAGCTATGTTTTTGTTGCAGTTTGGCCAGGACTAGGTTTGAACCCACCACCCTCAGTATATGGGACCAGCGCCCTACTCACTTAGCCACAGGTGCCGCCCCTCAGGTTGGTTTAGATTTGCATTTCTCTGATTGGGGATAATAAGCATTCTTTCAAATGTTTGTTAGCTATTTTTCTGTTTTCATTAGAGAAGATTCTATTCATATCACTTGCCTAGTGGTAGAGGGGATTGTTTGTTCTTTTTTTGTTGATTAACTTGAACTCTTTATAGATTATAGTTATCAACCCTTTGTCAAACTCATACCCTGCAAATATATTTTCCCATTCTGAAGGTTGTCTTTTTGCTTTAATTGTTGTGTCCTTAGATGTGCAGAAGCTTTACAGCTTAATTAAGTCCCGTTTGTTAATTTTTGTTGTTGTTACAATGGCCACTGATGTCTTTGTCATAAAATCTTCCCTCAGTCTAACATTTAAAAACTCTAAGTTTTTTTCTACAGTTCCATCTAAGATTTTTATAGTTTTGTGTCTTAGATTTAAATGTTTTATCCACCTTGGCTCGATTTTTGTAAGTGGGGAAAAGTGTGGCTCAAATTTTAAACTTTTCCATGTGGTTATCCAGTTCTCTCAGCACCATTTGTTGAATAGGGATTCTTTTCCCTACTGTATGCTTTTGTTTGGTTTATCAAAGATCAGATGGCAAGTAGAGACTCATTTCATCTCTCGGTTTTCTATTCTGTTCCATATGTCTGTGGCTCTATTTTTGTGCCAATACCATACTTTTTTTATTACTGTAGACTTGTGATATAGGCTGAAGTCTGGTAGGGTGTTTTTATTACTAGGAATAGCCTTGGTTATGTGTTTTTTTTTCTGATTCCATACAAAAATATACTATTTTTTCCAGTTCTTCAAAGTATGATGTTGGTATTTTAAAGGGGATTGCATTAAATCTGTAGATTGCTTTGGGTAGAATAGTAATTTTGACAATGTTGATTATTCTAGGCCAAGAGCATGATATGTTCTTCCATTTGTTAATGAATTAAGTTATTTCTTTCCTTAGGGTTTCATAATTCTCTTTGTGGAGTTCCTTCCCTGCTTTTGTTAGGTATATTCCTAGGTATTTCATTTTCTGTGAAGCTACTGTGAAAGGAATTTTGTCCTTGATTTTCTTCTCAACTTGGCTGTTATTGATGTATACAAAGACTACTTGTAGACATTGATTATATACCCTGAGACATTGGTGTATTTCCTGATCAGTCTAGGAGTTTTATGGTGGAGTTTTCTGGGGTTTTCTCTAAGATCTCATCACTGGCCTCCATTTGGATGCACCTTATGTTCTTCTCTTGCCTGATTGCATTGGTTAGAACTTCCATAACTATGTTGAATAGTAGCAGTGATAGTGGACATCATTGTCTGGTTTCAGTTCTAAGTGGAAAAGCTTTCAGTTTTACTCCATTAAGTATGATGTTAGCTGTGGGTTTGTCATAGATGGCTTTAATCAGCTTAAGAAATGTGCCACTTATGTCTATTGTCTTGAGTGTTCTTGTTAGAAAAAGAATTTTGTCAAATGCTTTTCTACATCTATTTAGGGGATTATATGGTCTTTGTTTTTGCCTTTATTGATATGATGTAATACATTTATGGATTTGTATATTTTAAATCAGCCTTGCATCCCTTGGATGAAGTCTACTGGATTGTGATGCATAATGTTTTTAATGCATAGCTGTAATCTATTAGCTAAATTTTTGAGTATTTTTGCATTGATATTTATTAGTAAATTGTTCTGTAGTTCTCCTTTTTATGTTATGGATCCTTTTCTAGTTTTGGAATCAAGGTGATATTTTCTTCGTATAATGTGGTGGGGAAGGCTCCTTTCTTCTTAATATTTTGGAATAGGTTTTGCAGTATAGGTATAGGCTCATCTTTGAAGGTGTGATAGAATTCTAGCATGAAGTCATCTGGTCTTGGCTTTTTTGTTGTTGTTGTTGTTGTTGGAAACCTTTTTATTGTTTCTGTATTCTCAGTGCTTAACATTGGTATGTTCAAGAGATCTATTTCTTCCTGGTTAAGTCTAGGGAGATGGTGTTATCCCAGGTTTTGGTCCATTTCCTGTGCATAGAGTTGTTTGTAGTAGTTAGAAGTAATCTCTTATATCTCTGATGTATCAGTTGTTATTTCCCCTTTTCATTTCTGGATGAGGTTATTAAAGATTTTAATTTTCTATTTCTGGTTAACCTGGAAAATGGAATATTGAATTTATCTTTTCAAAGAAACAGCTTTTTGTTTCATCAATTTTCTGAATGAGTCTTTTGTTTTGAAATTTATTTATTTATGATTTATTTGGTTATTTATTTTCTTCTGTTACATTTGGGATTGGATTGCTCTTCCCTTTCCATTTCTTCAAGATTATTCATTAGATTGTTGATTTGCTCTCATTCTGGTTTTGAATATAGGTATCTAATGTAATGAAGTTCACTCTTAGTACTGGTTTTTCAGTGTCTCACAGGTTTTGGTAGCTTATGTCTTCATAGTTGTTATGCTCAAGGAAGTTAGTGATTTCCTTTTTTAAAATCTCTTCCTTGACCCAATTGTCATGCAGCATACTGTTGTTTAATTTCTATGCCTTTGTGTGGGGATGACAATTTTTTTTTTTGGAGTTGAGTTTATTGCCTTGTGGTCTGAGAAGATATATGGTATAATTTGAATTATTTTGATTTTGTTGAGGTTTTATGTATGTCCTAGGATATGATCTATTTTGGAGAATGTTACATGGGCTGATAAAAAGAATGTATATTCCTTAGCTTTTGCATGGTATGTTCTATATATGTTTATTAAGCACAGTTGTTCTAGGGTCACGTTTAAATCTCTTGAATCTTTGTTTATTTTCTGTTTAGAGGATCTGTCCAGGTGCATAAGAAGAGTGTTAAAGACCTTATAATTAAGGTGTTATTTGATATCATATTCCTCAGACTAATTCAGGTCCTTTTCTTAAAGCTGGGAGCATTTAAGTTTGGTCCATAAATATTTAGAATTGAAATGTCTTCTAGTTGTATTATTCTTTTGACCAATATGAAGGTCCATCCTTGTCTTTTATGACTTTAGTAGCTTTAAATCCACTTGTATCTGAAAATAAGATTGCAACCCTCCTTTCTTCTGATTTCCATTTGCCTGAAAGACTGTTTTCTATACTTTTCACCCTGAATCTTAGTTTGTTCTTCAAGTCTTCATGTGTTTCCTGTGGACAGCATATGGATAGTTTGTGGTTTTTTATTCAATCAGCCAGCCTGTGCCTCTTCCATGGAGAATTAAAGCCATTAACATTTATTGAGAGAATTTATAAGCATGGTGGAATTCTCTTAATCTTATTTTGTGAAAGTCCACTGTTTAGTTTTAACTTTTGTATCATTGTGAAAGTAAAGTTTTGTCCTTTAGTTTATGGGTTATGTTGCTGGTGGTCCATTGTAATGGTCAGTATGTAGAATAGGTCTAAGTATTTCCAGTAGAGCTGGTATTCTTGTGGCAAACTTCCTCAATGTTTGCCTATGAGTAAAAGATTTGAGTTCTCCATCCATTTTAAAGGTTAGCTTTTTAGGATATAGAATTGTGGGCTGAAAATTATTATGTTTACATGGGTAAACCATTCTCTTCTGTGTTGAAAAGTTCACCCTGATGAATTTTCCCCTGTCGTTCAATTGGCGCTTACTTCTGGTTGCTTGCAGAATCCTCTCTTACTTCTTGACTTTGGACAGGTTCATGACAATCTGTCTTAGAGAAACTCTGAGTTGAGACAACTTGGGGTTCAATATCTCTCTGAAAGGAGTGTGTTGGAATCTTTGGTGATACTTGGGAAATTTTCATTTATGATATTTTCTAGTAGGCATTCCATTCCCCTGGGGCATTCTTCTTCCCCTTCTAGGATACCTATAATTTGTATGTTTGAGCACTTCATGAAATCCTATAATTCTCTGAGTGAATGTCCTGCTTTCTCTCTCTTTTTTTATGCCTCTTTAACTACATGTGTTAGTTCAAGAGCTTTATCTTCTACTTCTGAGATTCTTCTTCATGGTTTAATCTGTTATTCATACATCTAGATCTTTAATTTCCCTGATTGACTGCTTTAATTCCTTAATCTCTGCTATATCTTTTCTATATTTTTCATATCATGCAGTTCTTATTTGATTCTGTTTTTAGATTTCCTTTTGGTTCTTTTCCACTTTCTCAGCAATTTCCTTCATTGTTATTACCATCAATATTTTAAATTCCCTGTCATTTCTAATATTTCTTTATAGGTAGTAGTCTCTGCAGTAGCTACCTCATGATCCCTTGGGGAGGTTGCTATGTTCTGGTTTTTCATGATGCCAGGATTTTTCTGCTATTTTTTCCTCAATGAGTGTTATTTTGTGTTTTCTTCCTTACTTTACTTTTTACTTTTGTTCTTCCTCCTCTTTAAGTTACCTTGTCTTTGACATTAGATGTAGAAGTGTCCTTTTGGTATAAAACCAAAAGGAAGAGAAGATCAAAGAGCAGTAAGGGAGAAAAGAATTTTATTTTATTTTATTTTATTTTTTTGAGAAAAGAATTTTAAAAAGAGGGAAAAGGAAAGATTGACAAAAATAAAAGAGAAATAGAAAGAGAGGGACAGGAGTAATAATGGTATTCAGTGGGGTGGTTTTGCCTGTACCCACAATTCCTAGCCTTTTGGTGGCTGGGTGCATCCCTCTAGGTCTGGAGCTCATTACCATCCTGAGAAGAAACAAAATGCCACCTCCATCATATAGAGAAGAACAACCAAAATACTATAATACTATAAAATAAAATAAAGAAACAAAAAACTATAAGGGCTAAAATTGGGGGAAAAAACAGAATAATAGGAGCAGAAAAAACTAGCAAAAATGGAGTCCTTACTATTGAAGAAGGAAACGATAAAAAATTATATGAGAAAAGGGGAAAAAAGAAAAATCTAGGAGGCAGGAGACTTGCCTGAGCCCAGGAGTTGGAGGTTGCTATGAGCTGTGATGCCATGGCACTCTACCCAGGGGGATAGCTTGAGGCTCCATCTCAAAAAAAAAAAAAAAAGAAAAATCTAGGCATAAAAGTTGAAACTTTTTTTTTAAAAAAGAAAAAAATACATATACCTTACCATATATTGCCTGGGCAACAGGTGGTATTCTGGGGTATGAGATGCTAATGAACAACACTGATACAGATGTATAAGTTGGAGGCTATAAGCCTCTGCCTTGCTGGGGATACCTAGCCCTATCATTTTGATTTCTTCTCAGTCTCCCTAGTGTTGGGAGCCTGAATCTCTCATCAGCCTGGTTAATAGACATGCCTCAACCTTTCCAAATCATGTCCCTTGCCCATGCAGTGGCTTCCTCATGGGGTGATACCCAGTTTATCAGGCACACCAGAACTGACTTTGCACTAGGACCCTGAGGACTGATCCTGCAAGGCAGCTTTCCCACAATGGCTTCAACTAGGCCTAAAGCTGAACAAGAATTCCATTCTATCCAATGGCTCAGTTCTGGTCCTGGGGTGCTTTTCAAAATCACTCACTCACTCACCCAAGCTCTCCCAAGGTAATTCAACCAAGTGCCCAGCAAACAAACAAACAACAATAAAAACTCATTGAGCAGGCCTATCTGTCCGAAAAGCTGCTGCCAAATTGGCCAGCCTCTGCTGACATGCCCTTATGCCTGTTATCCAGTGCTTCCAACCTCCTCTTGGGCTCCTGAAGTCTTCTGCTGCCTCCTTTTGTTCTCAAAGTGATGTTTCTGGGCAAGGTCCACCAGTCAGAGGTGGCTGGAGTCCTTTCTCCCTGATATCACCACACATGGCTGCAAAGGAGCTGCCTTCAGTCTGCAATCTTGTTCCAGCTCCTTAGTTCTATAATAGTTTTCTGGCTTCTATGATGTCTTTGCATTCTTCTTACAAATATTTCTATACCTTAGGTTACAAGGTGACTGAAGATGCAGCTGAGACACCTTACCTTCCTAACCAAAGAAGAAGGAGAAGTGAACACACAGAGCTTGGCAGGCTGATGCAAGGTACCTAGTTAACTGATTTTTGATAAAGCACATAACAACTTTGGAAAAGAAACTCTATTCAACAAATGGTGTTCTAAAAATCAAATAGTTATATGCACAAGAATGCAAGAGGACCCATATCTCACCAATCATAAAAATTACTTCAAGATGTATAAAAGGATTAGATGTAAGTTATTAAACCATAAGAATTCTGGAAAAAAATATGGGAAAATTTTTCTGTTGGTCTAGGCCAGGGGTCCTCAAACTTTTTAAACAAGGGGCCGGTTCACTGTCCCTCAGACTATTGGAGGGCTGGACTGCAGGCCCTGGGATGAGTCAGCTGCTAAGCAGGACAGGCAGCGGCAGCAAAAACAGCCGGTGGGCCAGAAAAATGTCCTAGGTGGGCTGCATGTGGCCCATGGGCCATAGTTTGAGGATGCCTGGTCTAGGCAAAGAATTTATGATGAAGACCCCAATGGTAATTACATCAAGAACAAAATTAAATAAACAGGACTTTATTAGATTAAAAATCTTCTGCACAGCTAGGGCAATAATTAGCAGAGAAAACAGACAACCTACAGAATGGGAGAAAATATTCACAAATTAAACCCATAATAGAGGGCTAGTATTCTGAATCTACAAAAAACTCAATAAAAAATAAAGCAACCCAATGAAAAAATAGACAAAAGACATGAATAAAGATTTTCAAAAGAAGATAGAAAAATGCCTAACATGAGAAAATGCTTAACATCACTAATCATCAATGAAATGAGATATCCACAATGAGATATCACCTTACTTCTGTTAGAATGGCTTTCTAAAAAAAGTCCAAAAGCAATAGATGCTACAGTAGATGCAGAGACAAAGGAATCTTTATATAGTCTTGGTGGAACTGCAAATTAGTAAAAGCCCTGTGGAAATTAATATGAAGATTCTCAGGGAACTAAATGTAGACCTGTCATTCTATTCAGCAATCCCAATACAGGATATCTACTCGAAGTAAAAGAAGGAATTGTATCAAAAAGACACCTGTACCCAAATGTTTATTGCAGCATAATTCACAATCACAAAGATGCAGAATCAACCCAAGTGCCTATCAATGTGAGTGGATTAACAAAATGTGATATATGTATACCACAGAGTAATACTCTGCCATAAAAAAGGCTGAATTAATGCCTTTTGCAGCAATTTGGAAGGACTTAGAAACCATCAAGTTAGGCAAAGTATCTCAAGAATGGAAAAACAAACACAATATGTAATCTCTAATAAATTGTAACTAACTGATGGGCATATAAGTATGCAGAGGGAGGTAAAAGTCCTTGGAAATCAAACAGAGGGGAAGGGGAGGGAGGGAAAGGTAAAAACCCACCAAATGGGTATAACGAAGACTATTCAGGTGATGAGCACCATGTAACAAACATTTGTACCCCCCTTAATATTTTGAACAAATGGCATTCTCAATATTAAATACAATTTTATTTTCTGTATGTCACCTGGCATTTGTAGTTTTTAAAATATGCAAGTGTTTTTAATATGCTTGAGCATATGTATTTTTTCACTCAGAAGTTTTTTCTGGGGGTTTAGATGTTAATCTGCTGAGCAGACACCCTTTGATATATAATATGACATTCAACTCCATAGACGGGAATAAGTAACCAGTAGAGTTTGATATTAGATATTTGATTTATTTTCCTTAAAAAATAGATGATAAAGTAACAAAAGTTAATTTTTTTAACTACCAATAATTCTGCAATAGGAAGGATAACCATACTCCCCCCTGGGATTACACCTTGGAAAGAGGCTACATCCTTCTTTTTTAGCTTTGTTGTAATCTATCATCATTTTGGTCTAATCAGTCTCAGAGAAATACGCTCAGATCAATTGTCAATTATTCTATATCAAATTAAACATTTTATTATAAGTACGTAATGAAGGACTCAGTCTTCCTTGATTCCTGGTGTTTTATCAAACCACATTCAGTGTACTCATTTGAAAGCACATTCTTTGTTAAATATGACAAATGACAAAGACACAGATCAACTTTCTACATGTACCTGGTCCGCCAAAGACTCTCCACACTGCTATGCTTAGTTAGAAGACAAAAGGTCAGATTCTTTAACCAAAGACAGGTTGTCATTTCACCTGGACAAATTTATAGGGAAATTACAAGGTGAGATCCTGAGGCATAGCTTCTTTGTAAGAATGATGGTGGATAGTAGCTCATTATTTGTTATAATAAAATATTGTCTTGTTATAATTTAGCGTTTACCGATAACAATTGATCAAAGATCTATTCTAGGTATGAAAAAATCTGTTCCTAAAAATACTGTTTTGTTAATTTAGTGTTTACTGATAACAATTGATCAAAGATCTATTGTAGATATGAAAAAAATCAGTTACTAAAGATGTTCTATTTGCTTCTGGGATCTCAGTTCGAAAACAAAAACACTTTCATAAGTTGTAAAAGATTTAAAAGGGATCTTTTTGGAGCAAGGAACCACATCTTGGCCTCAATAACATCCAGGCTTCATCTCAGCTGTTGGAGGACTGAAGAAGAGAATTTCTTATTAATGAGACCTACTGATCAGTGTCTCAGTCCATGCACGTGATGAAAAAGAGAAATTTTGCTTTTGGAAATTAAAATCCCTATTGACTAGAAACCCTTGGAAAGAAAACTCAGCTGCCATTCACTGGATTTAGCAGTGCAGTGACATTTATGTGCACACATTTTCATCACTGAAAGTAAAATAAATTACATGAATTAATTTCAATTACTTTATGAAACACATTTTCAGGATATCATGACATTTAAATAATTACACATGGGCTGTAGAAAGGAACACGTGTCTGAAATTAGATTCTGTTCTAAGAGAATAGCGCAACTTTTTCTCTGAAGAGTTTATGTGCTGAAAATGAAGATAAGTGTTCAGTCTTTTTAAATCTTAAGTGCCATTAAGTGTCAAAAATAGGCCCTAAATTATAGATTATAATTTTTATATAGGACCTATAATAAATTGAATATTAGTAGATAAAGTGTCAGTGATTGCAATCTCTCATTACAGAATTTTTCTTCTTTTATCTAAATGACTCCAGAAATTATATTTATATATAAATACAGAAACTACACATCAGATTTTTGATTTAGAGGCCTGAAACAGAAAAATTTTTATGGTGGTAATGGTGTAGCATGTGAGTCCCAGAGTCAGCCCTGAGGAGTTGGAGGGAATTTTGTCTTTCTGCTGAATCCAAGTTAAAGTGGACTATAATGGTGTATTGTATTTTGCAGTAGACAAAGTCGGTAAGAGGAGTTGTTTGGAAAGAAATGATGAGGGTAGACATGTGAGGTCACAAGCAGCTTCACACCTTTTTGAGCATCATAAGAAAGGTTCTACATTATTTCTCAGAATTCCAGAAGCTCGGAGCTGCTTGGTTGACTTCTTTCACTTGGTTCCATTAGTGATGATTATTTGTTGTCCTTATGATATTCTTTATCTAAATTTCAGTTTTTAAAATGGCCTCCAGAGGACACCCCAGTAGACATTCATAAAGAATTTGCCTTCAAACAAATGGATAAAATAATGATGTGCAAAGAATAATGTTTAAGTAAATACCCAGTTAGGGTATCAAGGGAAAAATGAGGAAAGGAAGTTGCAACAATGACTTTAGGCAAAGACTTGCATCGTCATTCATGAGCGGTGGGTGTGGAATAGTAGAAAGAATATGTACTTTGGATTCAAGACAGGTCAGATTCCAGTCTCACTTGCTTATTAGTTTATATGTGAATGAAGAAAATTGTTTTCTTTGGTCCTTAATTCCCCCCATATTGAATGAGGATAAGGTCATTTATCTTTAAGAATTTTTGTGAAGTTTGCAAATATATATGCAAAATTATTGGCACACGGTATTTTTCATATAAACATTTAAATGTTGTATTTATTATATACAAATACTAAGTGAGTAAAAGAAATTGGACAGAAGACAAATGCAGATATGGTGCAACTCAAGTTAGAAATGAGCCTCTATGCAAACTAATACATTCTTTTTGGAAAGACATTTGGAGAACACTTAGAGATCTAAAAATAGACCTTCCATTCAATCCTACAATTCCTTCACTAGGTTTATATCCAGAAGACCAAAATCACATTATAACAAAGATATATGTACCAGGATGTTTATGGCAGCCCAATTCATAATTGCTAAGTCATAGAAGAAGCCCAAGTTCCCATCAACCCATGAATGGATCAATAAATTATGATATATGTATACCATGGAATATTATGCAGCCTTAAAGAAAGATGGAGATTTTACCTCCTCCATGTTTACATGGATGGAGCTGGAACATATTCTTCTTAGTAAAGTATCTCAGGAATGGAATAAAAAATATCCAATGTACTCAGTCTTACTATGAAACCAATTTATGGTGTTCTTATGAAAGCTATAACCCAATTATAGACCAAGAAGAAGGGGAAAGGGGAAAAGGAGAGGAGGGGAGGGGGGAGGATGGGTGAGGGAGAGTAATTGTTGGGACCACACCTACGGTGCATCTTACAAGGGTACATGTGAAATTTACCAGATGTAGAACATAAATGTCTTAACATAAAAACTAAGAAAATGCCATGCAGGCTATGTTGACCAGTTTGATGAAAGCATTTCAAATTGTATATAAAACCAGCACATTGTACCCCATGATGGCATTAATGTACACAGCTATGATTTAATAAAAAAAGAAAGAAAGAAAGAAATGAGCCTCTACAATTAAAAAATCCAGATAGCTATGATATTTGGTAACTGAGGGCTAGGAATGCTAAGATTTGGTAGAGAGGCATTAAGGAGAAGTAGGCAATAATGTAGGCTTGAAATTCAGACTACTTGTGCTCAGTTCTGAGTTGTGTCATTTACCAACTGTGTTATATTAGATAAACTACTTATACACTGTGTCTCATGTTACTCTCTTGTAAAATGGGGGGTGATGATGAATGTACACCATAGGGTTGCCCTAAGAATTAACTTAGGTGATATTTGTAAATTTAAGACCTAGCACATATCAAGCACTGAGTAAAGATTAGTTTTCATAATGATTTTGGGTTTTCTGGGTGCTATTTGATTCCTTTCCTTTTTGCTCTTTTAGACACAGTGAAGAAGATTATAATATTTTGCAACTATTAAAAACATATCACTGGTTGATTTCTAATTTGGATGTAAAAAGTCACAAAAAACCATTATTCTTAAATTGAAAACACAACTGAGCCAGATCACCTAGAAAAATAATTTTTTAAAAATCATTAAGTTGAACACATAAAGAAACCCAAACAAATAAAATATCAGAGAGTGGAAACCCATCAGAATTAAAGAGACTGACCACACTGTCATCACTAGAGGAAGAATCCATCACAGATAGGCTAGGGAGAAACCAGCTGAGAATTGATAACACATGTTTAATTGCTGTGTATGACCTCTTATACTAGATTAAAATTATAAAGTGGTCTAGCAATATAGAGCAAATCTCCATCCCACCGCCAATTGGAAAATAACAGTAAAAATATACAGAATATCTGAAAATAACAAAATGCTGTCAAAAGAAATTAGAGAAGATCCACATAACTAAAGAAATTAAAGACTATATATCTATATAGTCTGTTACCAAAATACAACATTGTGGAGATGCTTTTGCTTTCTAAATTGATTTGTAGATTCAATGCAATAGTTATAAAAATGTCAACAGGCTAGTCTAAAGGCATAGACTAGAATCTAGATGGCTATAAATTATGTATAGAAATGAAAAGAAAACTGAATGGGAAAAACTGTCTTGAAAAATAACAAAACTGGAGGACTCATGGTACCTGATTTCAAAATTTAATATAAATATATAGTAATCAGTGTCCTGGGTATTGACATAAGCACAGACAAATAAATTAATGGAACATAAAACAACCCACACACATTCAGTCAGGTTACTTTGAACAAAGGTATCATGGCAATATTTTTGTGAAAGTTTTTCAACACATGTTGCTGGAGAAACCTTTAGCTACATGGAAAAATATATCTTGACTCTGATGTCATACCACATAACAAAAATTAATTCCAAAGGAACCACATATCTAAACATAAAACCAAATTCATAAAGCTTCTAGAAGAGAAGAGAAACATGTCTTCATGACCTTAGGTTAGGCAAAGCTTTATTGGACAAGACACAACAGGCATAAACCATAAAAGATAAGAAGTTGACTTTGGAATTAGGCAAAATTTAAAAATTCATCTCATCAAAAAACTCAATTAAAAATGAATAAATAGGGGGGCACCTGTGGCCTAAGGAGTAGGGTGCTGACCCCATATACTGGAGGTGGTGGGTTCAAACCCAGCCCTGGCCAAAAATAAAAACAAACCAAAAAAAAAAAAAACCAAAAAAAACAAAACACACAAACTGGGAAATAAAATAGAATATCTGACAATAGACTTTTATACAAAATACATAAAAAATTCCCACCTATCAGCTATAAAAGACAACATGTTTAATAGATTTAGACACTTCGCAAAAGAAAAAGGACTGACAAGTCCATCAAAAAATTTCTTATTGGCTATGTAAACTAAAACAATAGTGAGCTGCTACTAAATATTCACTTAAATGGCTGCACTTAAAAATAAAAAAGACCGAACATCAAATTTTAGCAAAGATACGGAGTGACAGACACTCTCATGCATTTCTGGTGCTCAAAATGCTTAGGAAAACTGGTAGTTTCTAACAAAGTTAAACATACATATTCTCTATGACCCAGCAATACTACTCATAACTGCTAACATGACTTGTAGGAAAATGTTGACAGCAGCCATTTGTATAATAATCCAAACTAGAAAGTAAGACAAATGTCTAACAATAGGAGAATTGTTAGACAAATTATAGTAGATCCAGACAATTGAAAACTATTTAGCAATTAAAAACTATTGATAAACAGAAGATGGATGATTACCAACAATGTTCCATTAAGTGTAAGAATCTATATACAAAAGAGTGCCTACTAAGGAGTTCCATTTTGATGAAATCCTAATACAGGCAAAAGTAACCCTATGTTGACAGAAATACAGTGGTTGAGGGAGTGGGAACAGGAATTGATTGGAAAGCAAAAAACAGAATTTTTTTTTTGCTTTATAGATGTATTTTTGAAAAGTGGTCACATGTCTGCATATACTGTAGCTGTCAAAGCTTATCAAGCTGAATATTGAAAACGTGTGTGTTATTGAACATTTATTATGTCTCAATAAAAAGATAAAAGACAGAAAGGAGAATGATACTTAGTTAAAAAGACTATCATGGAACAGCCAGAAACAGTTTTGCTCTCCAAATGGAGGAATAATATTTCAAAGAATAACACATAAAGAACACAAAAACAATCATTTGCTCCATTTGTTTGTTGGCAGAATAGAATCATCCCTCTAGTACAAAATTCTTTTGTCCTGATAAAATGTCACACTGCTTCAGCTCATCCATCCTGAACTATCTCCCTAATCCCCAGGGTTTTATAATCTTTATTGCAACAGATTTCACATGTCTAAATTGACTAACATTTCTGCTTTCTTTGCTGTAAATAAAATAAATTCTGTAATAACTGAACATTTTATGCATCTTTACAATGTAACATGTTGAGTGTTTATTACTGAACGCCATATTTTGCCAAATATGTAATGAGAATATACATCAGACGTTTAGGAGGCAAAGAGTGTATGTTAGACTTCAGTGATGTTGGATGAAGGATATTTGAGTCTCTTCATAAGGAAAAGCTTGATGGAAGCAAGCTCTCTATTTAATGGAACATGATGAATGTTCTAGGTCTGTAAATTTTCAGTAATTGCTTGATAAATAATTCTGTGTTCTCCTCTAACATAGAAATGAAGTTCTTGCTGCATTTTAAAAAGCTATTAAGTCTACTACCTTCAAAATATGTGCATCCTTAGTTGTCAACCAGTTTTAAGGACATATGATGTTTAGATGCTTTGGAATAATTTTTATTACTATCTCGTTATAATTATGCCTAGTGCTTAAGTCAGGAGCAGCTCTAGTGAGGCACTGCAATAAAGTTTTATGCTCCTGTCATTCCAATTTAACCTAGAGCCTGAGGAAAAGATAATATCCCTTTCCTAGGTTAGTAGAAAAGAGTCTAAACCATAATTTGTGGTGCTGTACTCATTTTAATCAAGTCACTTTGGAATCCAAGTTAGACACAACTTTTAGCAAGTTTTTTTCTTGCTAGAATTTTGAGAAAAAAAGCACAATGAGTTCTGATGCCACTGTTGGATTGAGCTCCTTCATTGATATAGGATGTCTCTGTTAGATATTTCGGAGTTGCATCCTTTCTGAGGGAGAATCCTCTGATGACGAGAGTGTTCTGCTCTGAGACCTTGGCACCAACTCATAAAACATGACATGCTACCTTTTTTTAAAGTTTTTTTTGTTTGTTTTTGGTGTTGTTCACTATATCTAAAAAATGGCTCTCTTTCCCCTTCTTTGAGTGTGTGTTGCTTAGCATATTTGGGTGGCTTAGGGAGAATATTGGCCTGTGTGGCTTTTTATCCAATTTATCTAGCTAACACTAAGTGCCTTTCTATAACACCTGGATAGAAAAAATGTGCACACACACACATATATACATACCTGCAAATATACAAATGAATGTATACATACACACGTATCCTCTTGCCCACATGATCTATCAAGCAACATAGCTTGGATAAGGATTATTCCTTAGTCTTAACTGGAAAGCTCATAGAGCATTTTGAGGAGGACAAATGAACAGGGCAAACCAACTTGACATGTGCATAACTTCTACCTAACAATTTTACCTGTAAATATCTCTTTTATAGAAAAAGAAATTTGTGTATATTCTTAAAGATACATGACAATGAACATTTTTTGTAATATCAAAAATTTGAAAGTAACTTAATGTCTATCGATAAATTATGACACACACCTTCTATCAATATTGTACAGTTATAAAAATAGCACAACTCTTTATGTAGAAAGATATCTTCAAGACATATTGATAAGAGAATGTAATTCACTGGGCATATATTAAGCATGATCCCATATGACAAACAAACAAAAAAAGCAAACAAATACCCTTTATGTTTGCACAAAAGTTATGAGAGAAATTTCAAACTGTTGTTTGTCCAGGGAAAAGGGAAAGATTAGGCAAAAAGTGTTCAAAGGGAATAATTCTTTGCTTTATACTTTTTAGTTGCTTTTAGACTTATATTTATGTGTTACTTTTTTGCACATTAATATCTAAACAGCAGAAAAATGAGTATTATGTGAGATTTCTTTTTGATTAATTGTAATCTGTTTAAGAAGTAGCAAATCCTCAAATTAAAACATGGTTAACAGAAATTAGCTGGGTGTGGTGGCTCATGCATATAATCTTAACACTTTGGAAGGCTGAGGTGGGTGGATTGCTTGAGCTCAGGAGTTCAAGACCAGCCTGAGTAAGAGTGAGCCTGTCTCTACTCAAAAAAAAAATAGAAAAACTAGCTAGGCTTTGTGGCGGGTACCTGTAGTCCCAGCTACTTGGGAGGCTGAGGCAAGAGTATCACTTGCACCAAAGAGTTTGAGTTTGCTGTGAGCTATGATACCATAACTTTCTACCCAGGGTGACAGACTAAGACTCTGTCTCAAAAAAAAAAATATATATATGATAATGTAAAATATATTGATAGATTGAAATGATTTGAATTTGTAGCTTCATACTTCACAAAGTATATTAAACTATCTTAAAAAATTTTTCATTGATGTTATTTTTTGCACTTAAAAACTTTGCTATTTGGCTTATTTTCCTTTTCAGTGTATGAGATATTTATGCTACATATACTTTATAAGTAATTGTTTATGTAGCTATCTTTAGTGAGTTGCTTCCCAAAGGATATATTCAAGTCTTAATCCCAAGAACCTGTCAGTGTAATCTTATTTAGAAATAGAATCCATAGATACAGGTAAGGATCTTGAGACCATCCTGGAATATGGAGGTGGGGTCTTAGTCTAATGAAATGTGTTGTGAGTAGAGATAGAAGACAAAGTTATGGGAAAGGGCACATGAAGATGGAAGCAGGGATTGGAGTGATATAGTCAAAACCAGATAAGGCCTGGAGCTGCCAGGTGCTGGGAGAAGCTTTTACCACCTAGAGTTTTCAAAGCAAGTGAAGCCCTGATGACTTTCAGCCACCAGAGCTATGAAAGAATAAATTTCTATCCCTTTAAGCCAAAATATGATATGTTTAACATGTATATAATCATTCCAAATTTTCTCTTAAATTTTGTAAAAAAGAGACAAAAATCCTAAGTCATTATAGGATTGACTACCAGAGAAATTAATGTGGTCCACGTGTTTCCTCAGAACCAGCAAATGCTGGAAGATTCCTTAGAGATCTTCTGGTCCAGAAGCCATACACAGAAGAAATTGCAGGTGGCAGGGAGTAGTGAATGTTACAGATTGGCTAGCATTTGGCAGGAGTGAGTGGTGATTGGTAGAAAAATGAAGGGTCTGGTCTACTCAAAGTCATGGCAAATCAAATAATTAGAAACCCTAGGAAGCCAGAAGAAATATAGCTCTGTCTTGCTACCCATTAAAGGTCCAAGGGTTCTGCTATAAAAATGAAGAAAAAGGGAAACTGGAAGACAGTTTGTCATCCCTGCCATATTATCTATCTAGCTGATGAGCTGAGATAATAATCTCAGGTTCCTCCCTCCTACTCTAGTGTAGTTCTGCCTCTTATTCTTTCTTTATCTCTGCTAGGCAGAAAGGAAAGAGGCTAAGATGTATTGGCCAGCATGTGTTGGACACCATGCCAGGTTCTTTCAGATACATAATCTCATTTAAGTTTCACAGCAGCCCTGTGAGGTTGTTAAGTTTCCTCTAGATTCAGTAACTTGCCTAAGGTCACTCAGCTAGTAACTCAAGTCTCACTGATTATGGAGACTCATGCTGTTTTCAAGACATAATACTGCTTCCGTAGGAGAGCACAACAAGCCATGAGGCTTTGGGGGAAGTACAAATATGTTCTCTTTCTAAAGATAGGCCATAGTTGTTAATGGTTATATTAATTTTTAATATGCTTGAATTTAAAAAATAATATTTTTTCAGTTATACAATACCTTCACTAATTTTTTTTGTTATAATGTAAGTCTTTCTCTTCCTTTGGTTTTACAAGAATTTTCTTGTTTAAAATAAATATAAGACAATAGTCTTATTGCTTATTTTTCTCTTTAACTATTTTCTAACTGCAAAAATTATCAAATTACTTTCGGAATGTGATCTGATTTTCTCTATACTTGCTAATGAAACAATTCTTTTGTGTATCTGTCTTTTTATTTAAACAGTTATACTTTTAGCAATTCTGTCTTTGGATTTTACACAAGTTTTAAGAGCTAAGTTTGACTATGGTAGAAGAAAGTCATGTTTTTTCATTGACACATGAGAAAAATACACTTTTAGATCATGTTTTGGGAAGGAATCTTTTGCCTGTAGTCATTCTGTCAAATACCATGGGAAGTTTCTAGTTGTGTTCCTTATTTAATTTATCAATAAATATTTATTCACACCTATTTTGTGCTCATCACATTACATGAAGATTATTTTAGATGTTTTAAAAGAAATATAGGATCTTTAAGGTGCTTCTAAGTTAGTTGTGGAAATAAGTCTAACACATGAGGAATCAGACGGGTGACTGAGCATTAAGAACTCAAAAATTGAGCGACCTACTCTGAACAAAGTAAAGATTTTATTGAGATTGTGGAATTTAAGCTTACAAAATTGGTAGGATGGAGGCAATAAATAAGAGTATTTATTACTTTGAAAGGGAGAACAGAATTAAAAAAGGGAAATGTGGAAATTTGTGTATCTGGAGGGCAGATCAACCTCACTGAAGAGAAATAAGAAATAAAGAAAAAATAAGAAATTAAATATAGTAGTCAAATGGGGAAACATTTAATGTTTTCAAAATCAGTCTAAGTTTAGATTTGAAAATTGTGGATAATCCAAATATTTTCATACTGAAAAAGGAAAAGATAAAAAGAATTTCAAAAGGCGATTTAGCACCAAAGCATATGACAATTATATTGGAGAAAAAGCAAGGTCAGTGCTATAGTAAGTATATTATTGCTGTGTTGATCTGGTTGTGAGCTAGGGAGGCTTTGAACTGGGGTAGTAGTAGTTGAAATTAATGGGATAAGGCAAGTTGTTCCAAGAGGCATTGAAGGAAGTAATCTCTCTTCTTAGAGGTTAGAGAATGGAGATGCTGGTAGGCAATTGAAAAGAATAGAGACTCATTAGTGGGCACATAATGGATATCATAACTGAAGCAGTGAGCCCAGTCTCACTATAGTAAGAGAAACAGAGGGGTAAGTTTAAATATAATAACACTCTATTATAGGAACCTATTAGTGAAGAGGAGAGGAGAAGTGGCATCAGATAATGGGAGAAGCCCTTATGTATCAGAGATGCCAAAGAACATCATTAGGAAGTTGCTAGGGGATGGTTCAGAGAAGCAAGCACTATGTTGAAGTTGTTGTCAAAGAAGTCTGATGAAAGGCCAAAACCATAAATTTGGCAAGAAGTGATCACTGGTAACCTATGAGGAAATAGTTTCTATGGAGTACTATGCACTGAAGAAGATGGGAAGGAGAGTAAGGAGGAATTAGAATAGTCAAAAAAGGAAAATGAAAGACATAAATCAAATCATATTTAAAGAAATTGCCAGCAAAATCAGAAAGGAACGTGGGTTAGTAAATTGAACAAAAGGGCTGTAATAAAAGAAGGATGCTATGATATCTAGTTTCCAATGTGGCACCCAATGGTCTCTGCCTCCTGGTAGTCACACCTCTGGTAGTTCCTCTCATATGGAATAGTGCTGACTTATGAAAGTTACAATAAATTAAAAAAAATAGTGTGTGATATCTGATGCTAAGTTATAAACAATATTATGGCTTCTGTTATGCTCTTTCATGGATTTCTCATGCTGGGAAAATTAGCCATTATGTCATGATACCACTCAGTAACTCGAATAGGAACATAGGCCTCCTTTCAACAGCCAGCACTGTGATAGTAACTTACTCATTGACTTTCCAGGCCCAATCAAGCCTTCAGAATGTCTGCAGGAACAACTGACATCCTTGCTGCAACTTCTTGAGACACCCTAGGACAGGACTACCCAGTGGAGCCACAACTGAATCCCTGACTTACAGAAACTGTGAGATAATATACATTTATTGTTTGAAACTACTAAGGTCTGGGGGTGATTTGTTATATGATATTAGATAACTCATGGATTTCTTTAAATGTTTTCTTTTTGTATGCTTTTTGTTTTGTTTTTGTTTTTAGCTTAAGGATAATTGAATATGTTTTAAACACATTGGAATGATTCAAGATGAGAACAAGGGTAAGAGATTGCAGGGAAAAATTCTGAGTATCTGGAAAATTAGTGGGAGCAAGAATCAGCTGGGGAGATTTTAAAAAAGCATAAGTAGCCTATTTTTTGAGAGTAATAGAAAGTCTCAAATAAATGTAGACACCCATAAAATTCTGAAAGGAAGATAGGGGGGCCTGACATAATTCATGTAAGATAAGCTCAATTAACTAAATCCTCCATATTTATAGGAATCTTTTTTTATTCTTACCTAAATAGGTTAGCAGATGATTTACTTATCCATAATAAGACATTTTCTATGATTATACACTCATAAAGAGTTAAAAGAGTTCATTCTTCATAAGGGTAAGCAACCTGGTAAGTGATTCACTAAATATATATTTAATCCTTTATAATAAAACAAGTAGTTTTATTTTGGTTACCTCCATATTTTTCTACAATGACTTTAAAGACGTTCATCTACAGTTATTATGGCATCTTGGAGTTACCCATATAAACTCCATAGGTTCTATTTGCCATTTAAAGGTCAAATGGACTTTTTGGACTCAGTCTAAATGGTTGACTTGGCTGTTAGAGTAATAAAAAGAGGTGGAGTGCAATGGAGATATGATTACATAGATTCTTTCAGATATTTTGACCACATATAAGTTCTCAGATTCTGCTCTAAGGTCTTTGATATGTGTCTTTGGGGAGGAAATATTTCTTAATGGAATTAATCAATATTGTTAGAACATAATCCATTTTTAGAATACTGTATGAGGGTCTCTAAGCCCTATAATGATGAATCAGAAAAGTGTATTTCCTCAAGTAGTTTATAGTCACACATCATTGCTATAGATAAGCATGAACTGGGTATTAGAACAAAGGGGAACAAAAGTGCTTGTGTGCCCTGAATGCCTTGCATGATTATTGTGTATCTGAGTTCCAGTAATGGAGTTCCTAGAGTTCTCTCTGGAATGGGATGAGCAAATGGGAGCATTTAGCATTCTAACAGGCATATATAAACAGCACTTTAGCAGGTAACATATTATTGCTAGTAACCAAGACAACCTTAACATTCTTTCAGACCTTGTGATTATCTACTCTATTTTAATTCTTCTTTGTGGAAGATGGGGTGAATACTGGACACCTCTAATAGATGTCTTGAGCTGACTCTCTTGCCAGTTTTACAACCTGGGAGATGTCTTTCTTAAGGATCTGTAATCATCTCTTTGAAAAATTAATACCAAAGGAGATAATACCTCTATTTTCCACTCTCTGTGGTTGGCTACATGTTCTGGAAAGCAGCGGCCAAAGAAATACAGCAGAACATTCTGGCATTAGCAAGAGCATAGTTAGCAACATACAAAAGTGTAAACATGAATACTTAGATATGGTAAGGAAAACAGAGACTTACAGTGGAAAAGGAGAAAAAATTTCCTTGATGAAGTCAAAGCAGCCACATTAAGCTAGTTTAAACAAATGAGGATGCTTAACATCCAAATCTCTGGGCCAATGATATAAGAAATTGCTAAAAATTTTCATAGGAATTTAGATGCTAGATTTCTAAGTATTAAATGATTGGCCTGAGAAATTTAAACTGCAATATGGGATCTCCAAGAAAGTTGTATGTGGCAAATCCAATGAATTTCCAGTAGAATTTGTGAAAGAGTTAATCAAAAAGTTCCCAGACTCTGTTAGAGGCTTCAAAGATAGCAACATGCACTGAGTGAGTGAAAACTCTTTTTCAAGGCAATGCCTGATAGGAGCCTTGTCATAAGGGTGAGAAGTGTAAGAGCAGAAACTTTCCAAAACACAGTTCACAGTTCTGCTTTGTGCTACTTCAGCTGCAGAGAAACTAAAGCTCTTGGTGATTGGTAAATTGGCTAAGCCACATGCATTCAAGAACCTGAAGTCTAAAGACCTCCTTGTCACTTGGAAAGCAAACAAATGTGCATCAATGACTGGTGCCCTCTTTGAGGACTGGGTAAGGGGTGTCAACAGAGAAATGAAGCGACAGTATTTTCTTCTGAGAGTAGATGATCATTCTGGCCACCCACAAGTGAAACATCTCACAAATGTGACACTGAAATTTCTGCCTCCAAACATAAAAATACTAATCTTTTGACCAAGACATCATTAACACATTTAAAATGTACTACCAGCCTAGCTCCTCCAGTGGGTAGTTACTAAACACAAGCCTGTGGTTTGCCTATTGAAGCAACTTCATCTATTATATCAGGTCATGCTCTGGCTGCTGTTCTCTGGATCAATTCTGCTTGGAATAAAGTTTAGCTGGAAATGATAGAGAAGTGTTCCAAGAGAGCTGGATTTGTCACAACCCAGGAGCACAATGGCCCCATCAGAAAGACCATCTCCCAGGGTATAATACAAAGGAGATTTTAATGGTTTTGTTGCAATGGGTGATATAGTGGCAATCTGTAATAAACCTGACCCAGAAGCAATTTTCCAAATGATATTGAACTGAAGTACAGGCCAATGTAAAAGTGCATGAAGGAGACGATAATGTGGAAGAAGCAAGTGAGAATGACACATAAATTCTGGAGACTCCAAAAGAAGAGGATGTCAGGTATCTGATAATGCAGTTGAAGTCATTTGCTATGGAAAAATGCCCAGGTAAGCTGAGTGATGTGGCCCACATTGAGAGTTTCTCCACTTACGTTTATAGTAAGAATAAGAAATAGACTAAGACTGACTCTTTTTCCAGAAATAATGATTAAACTATGAGAAAACAGTAAGTGTATTGCTTTTGTATGATACTATATGTATGATTTTACTGTGTATGATTTTATATGCTATTCTGTAATAAAAGCCATACAAGAAAGTAAAGCAGGGGTACACATCTGTACAGTAGGCCTAGTTCCTTATGTTGGTAGTTAGCTTACAGAGGTTCTACTATATTTGTGAACTCACGAATAACCCAATGTGCTTGACACATTTCAGTGATCAACCCTCCCACTGATATCCCCCAGTACTTTTTCCACTAGCTCATCCTAGTGCTTAAAACTCTTCTCACATTTTATTTCAGCAGAGTTTAGTCTCTGACCCCTTTGCAATAGCCTGAGGTCTTCCTTGCCTACTTACTGAACAACATGATGTTTTAACAGAAGTGTACATAGTGAAATGATTACTATGGTTAAGCAAATACTTTTTTCTTTTTGCAATAAGAACATCTGAAATTACTCTCTTGTCAAGTTCCCAGTGTATAATACTATTAACTATAGTCATCAAGCTGTACATTAGATATCTAGATTTATTCATCCACATATCTGCAACTTTGTACCCTTTCATCACATCTCCACATTGCCTTTGGTCCCCCACCCTTAGTAGCCACCATTCTATCCTGTTTCTGTGTATTTGACTTTTTAAGATTACACAGGTAAGTGAGATCATGCTGAAGGGCTCTCTGAAAGACAAAAGCAGCCTCAGTTTGTTATTCAGAGGGAACTCTGTAAAGCAGAGAGCAACCCTGAGGGGAACTGTTAAAACTGACAAAACAAAGCACAGGGCCAGAGAAGATTAAGGAAAGAATGAACTTATTCTAAAGCAGAGGGAACAACACGGCAGAGGGACACCTGTGAAAGAATAGGTAATGAGAATAAGATGGAGTCAGGCAGGCTAAGGCCGACATGACACAGCTGGTCTGGTTGGCTTAGGTCCTGCTTGACCTTCACTATCTCCTACTCTTAAACTGTTTTATAAATTTAGCTCCCACCTTAAAGATATCTATCTTGAGTTGTACAGGTGTATTGAATTTAGGAGATTAACTTTCGAAGTGGAATGTTGTAATAGGTCACTGAGTTATGCTAAGGGTTAATGTGATCTTTGTTTTAAACTATGCAAATTAAGAAAGAATGCCACATTGGAAAGGTAGTTTGGGGTATATAAGAAGTAAAAATTTGAGTAAAGATTGGCGAGACATTTCAGCCACCCCTCTACTTGTAAGCCTTGTCTTAAATTTTGTAGAGCTTTTGTATGTCTATCAGTAAATTCTGAATACTCTAACATGGCGTGTACTCTTTATTTCATCCTGGTTGTCCTGTCCACTAAGAAGAAGTGTCAACTGAAAGCCTCGGGCCAGGGTACTCCCTGGTGTGACTTGAAGTGAAGGAAGGAATGTGGATGGATTGCCCATGAAGGTGGCAAGGAAGGAATGTGGACAGATTGCCTGTGAGGGTGGCAAGCAGGTTTTCTTTTTTTCTGACTATCGTTTCACAAAGGACAGTTGCTAGTCTGTTTTTATGACTCTGTGCTCCTACTCTGTTTTTGTGACTCTGTGATCATTAGTGGTGTGTCTTTTAATTCTTTGTCTGACCACCTAAGAAACCACTGTTTAAAGCTCCAGCACAGTTATATAGCAGTATTTGTCTTTCTGCGTCTGGCTTATTACACCTGGTTTATTACAGCTAACATAATGTTTCTAGGTTCATCCATATTGCATACAGAATCTCCTTTTTCTACAGGTGAATAGTATTTCATTGTAAATAATACACCAATTTTACATCAATGGGTACTTAGACTGATTCCATATTTTGGCTATTGTGAATAAGGCTGCAATGAATGTGGGAATGCTCTCTACAAGGTGCTGATTTCATTTCCTTTGGGTATTTACCCAAAAAAGAGATTACCGGATCATGGTAGCTCTATTTAATTTTTTTAAGGAACTTTCATTCTGTTTTCCGTAATGGCTGTACTTATTTATATTCTCATCAATAGTGTACAAGGGTTCTCTTTTTATCACACCCTCACAAATAGTTGTTATCTTGTCTTTTTGGTAGTAGTCATTCGAATAGGTGTGAGGTGATATCTGACATGTATTTTTTGATTTGTGGTTTTGACTTGTGCATTTCTGCAATAATGAGTGTTCTTGAACAACCTTTTATGCCTCTTGGCCATTCTTATGATTTATGTGGGAAATGTCTATTCAGGTTGTCTGAGTCATTTGGGTTTTCTTACCTTGAGTCGTATGAGTTCTTTATACATTTTGGACATTAGCCCCTTATCAAATGTATGGTTTACAAATATTTTCTCCCAATTATTAGGTTGACTTTTCATTTTGGGATTGTTTCCTTTGCTGTGCAGAAGCTTTGTAGGTTGAGTAGTCCCACTTGTTTGTTTTTGTTGCTTGAGCTTTTGTTGTGATATTCGAAAAATCATTGGCAAGGTGAGTATCAAAGAGTTTTAACCCTATGTTTTCTCCCTGAAATCTACAGTTTCAGGTTTTATGTTAAGTCTTTAATTCATTGAGTTATGTTTCATCTACTCTATCATGTTTATATTATCACTTATAAAATATAATATATAAAATTATGAAATATAAAATTATATTTTTCCTCTATTGACTTTTCTGTTCTTTGCACATAACTAAAAAATTTGAAAAGCAATAAACTTCATTTATAATATAGTAAATAAGCTAAATTTGATGCATAGAGAAGAATATGTAAGCCAAAGTAGAACTACCATAACCAAAACATTTAATGTTTTGAGTTTCTTTATCATCCCACTTTCACCTTTAAAAGTTGCTTTGGCTTTGCCCATTGTGTTTCTTTTTATTCTCAATCCCCTAGCATTTTACTGTTGCCAGTGTAGGTTTTTAAGGGCTTTTGTGATGCAGAGCCTAGAAGAAAAAGAATAATAAGGTGAAAGAGTAGAGAAAGTCTGGGAAGGAATTTGGGTGGGGGAAGAATTTGGAAAGAACAAATACAAATAGTTATGTGTATAAGGTAAGTAGAAGAGATTTTATAAGAATTTGATGAAGTGTTGTTCTCTCTATAATACTTTGAAGTGTATAAGAAATGCAAAGAAAGAGTATGACTATGACTTCATATAAGTTCTATACATTTCCCTTTTCTCTTTCTCTAAGGATCAAATGATTTTTATTTTTTCAATAAGAAATTCCAGACCTTTAATAAATACAATTTAGAAACTGAAAATTAACTTCTTCCTAAAAGCATTCCACAGAGACCTCTGAATTTCATTCCAACATTTTATTCTCACTGAAAGATTTGATTTACAGACATGCAGATTTTCATCAGATATCACTCTTATGCATGGTAGTAAGATAGGAAATTATAATAAACCGGTTAATGCAATGATTTTCTTATTGGTCTTGGCTCCCTAGTATACTTCTGAAAACTATTGAGGATCCCAAGGAATTTTTGTTTGTGTAGGTAATGTCTATCAGTATTTAGGGTACTAAAAATGACAACTGTGAACATTTAAAAGTATGTATTATAATTTATTATAATTTATTTAACATTACTAACTCTATAATTTATTAACATACACCTTACTATGAAAATCATCTGTATTTTATAAAATAAAAGAGTGGCACTGGTTCACATTTGTGTAAATTTTTATAACGTCTGGCTTCATGTGAGAAAGTTGTATTCTTATATCTGCTCCTAAATAAGTCTATTGACATATATTATTTTAATAAAAGTATATATAGAAAATCTGTTTTTACGCAGGTAACTGGAAAAGGGAAGAGTCTTTTCAGATAATTATGGCTATTTTTTATTAAAACATTAAAACTCAGTAAGTGTAATGGTTAGCTGGCAATGTGGCATCTGAAACTATATTGTACTACTTTCCTATTACAGCTGCTGCAAATCACAAGTTGGGTGGCTTATGATAGAAATTTACTCTCTTACAGTTCTAAATTCTGATATCAAGCAGGGCTGTACCCCCTGTGGAGGCTCCAGTGGATACATCTTTTACATGTAATTTACCTCTTTTAAAAAAAATCAGTATAAAGTTAATACTTACAGGTTCTAGGGATTGAGACATGGACGTATCTTTTTAGAAGCCACCATTCACCCCACTGCACATTCATGTATCAATGGCTTTGTCCTACTGTATTGCATTAAAATTCATTCATTCATCTTGTACTCTGCATGGCCTTTTACCATGCATGACATCATGCCTTAGTTTTTTGGAAAATACTGACTCACTAAGTTATGGGGAACTTCCAAATATTGATTATTTTATTACATAGCATCAAATATCAGTTAATATCATCACAGAAGTAATCTGAATAATCTTTAATGATTGGGAAGGTATATGATGGCAGATGCAAGTTTTCTAAAATTCTAATTTTCACTTGAAAGCTCCAATTTTATCATTGGCAGCAAATCTAGGCAGTTCTTTTCCTTGAACAGAAGCTTTACTTTGCTCATTAAGAAATTTGGTACCCAAACCTCAAATCTGAATAAATATAATTTGTTTATCTGTCATTCTTTCAAGGAAAAATAATGTTCTATGAAAAAGTAGCTAGTTCAGCTTGCAAGTCAGACAATTGCATGAATGCTTTTCCCAGAGGCAACCATGATATTTCAGTATGCAGCCAAGCACTTGATGTGTAATTCCTCCTTTGTCACACAGATTTTAAAAAGATGTATACTCAAAGGTTTGAAATTTAATAATATCAATTGTTTCTACTGCTTCATCCATGATATTTTAAAGTGAATTGGCCTTCCCCCTTTTATTTTTTGGTACTGAGTATGTGGCAGTAAAAAAAGATGACTACTTATACAATTTGGTACCACTTGATTTATGCAAATGTGCCAGCAATTTTACCCATGATTACCTTTGAGCCATTAGTACAAATGTCAACATAGTGAAAGAAGACAAATAACGCATTAAAATTGTGAAAATAGTTTTGACTTTGCAGATACCTAAAAGGCCTCAGGGACTTCACGGGAACTTCTGGGCAGAGGAATTGCCAAACTTCTTTGCATTTGGAGTTAACTCTTTTACACTGAGATTCTGATGCCTGTCTTTTCCACATAGCATCATGTTCTTTATTAACAATAACATTAATGAAAAAGGGTGGTGTCTGTGGCTCAAAGGAGTAGGATGCCGGCCCCATATTCCACAGGTGGTGGGTTCAAACCTGGCCCCAGCCAAAAACTGCAAAAAATAAAAAATAAAATAAATAACATTAATGAAAAGTTATTTCTTTAAAGCATGCTTTACTGTAGACTGATTTTTTTCTGATCCTGAGATACCCATTCAGTATGCTTTGATATTGACCTTTTCATGTTATTTTCAGATGTCATCAGAAGGATTTCTAATAAGCAGAATGCTTAATTCTTCTCAAACAAATCTAAGGTTGTTTATTAACTGAGTTGTTGGGGGATTGCGATAGTCTATTCATGCCACTAGGACTAGAAACTGAGTTCAGGTATGTGCAGGCAGTGATTAGCATCTATGTGATATTGAATCACACATGCAAAAATATGATGTATTTTTCCTTTTGTCATAGCTACTTTTGTGCCTTTCAGGAGCGTTTTATAGATTTCTTTACATAGGTGTTGAACATTTCTAAGCTTGTATGCAAATATTATCATAACAGGGTCTTCTCTTTCATTATATTGTCTAATTGGTTTTGCCTTATGTTTATATACCATATTCATTTGTGGGAAGATTTAATATTATGTAGAGGTTAATATTTTCTAAATGAATAAGTAAATTCAATGCAATCTCAATGTAATTATCTTTCCTCATGAAGATAAGCAAATTGATTAGATATTTCATTTGAAAAACATGCAACCAAGAATATAGCCATAAATATCCTGATAGAAAGAGTGATGATATGTAGGGTGAACTAGCTCTATCCTATATATATGTTAAAATATATAATAATTAGAAGAGTGAATTGTAGTACTGGAAGCTAAATAAACAGCCAAAGAGAAGAGAAGGAAAAAATCTAGAAATACATCCAAAACCCTGCTAAAAAATTAGTGTAAAGTCAGCACAGCAAATTGGTAAAGAAAAGATGAGCTTTTAAATAAGTGATGTTGGCAAAGGGTGCAAAGTTTCAATTATACAAGATAAATAAATTCTGATGTTGTGCCATATCATGTGGCTATAGCTAACAATACTGTGTTATTGTTAAGATTTGCTATGAGTGTAGATTGTATAGTTTTTACCACTCACAGAAAAAGAATAATGAAAATAAAGTGAGGTGGGGCAAAACTTTGGGAGGTAAAGGATATGTTTATGGCCTTGTTGATGGGATGGTTTCACTTTTGTTTTGTATACTTGTTCCCAAACTCTAAGTTAAATATATGCATTAAATAATATAGATTTTTCTTGTCAATCCACCTCAATGAAATGGTTTACAGATGTGATGTTGAGATAATTAGGTAGACATGTACAAAAGATGAAAATTGCATTCATTTTTTATACCAAAAATTCAAGAGAAATTATAAATGGATTATGAGTACAAATTTTAAAAATAAAATGTACACATACATTTTATACAAGGAAAATGTATTCCTTGGTAAGCTGGAAGTTGAGAAAACTTTAACTCTGATTAAAACACCAAACCAGTACAGAAAATACTGGTGTAATTGATGACTAAAAATTTGAATGGTAAAAGAACCAGAAACAAAATAAAAAATAAATGATAAACTAGAAAAAATAAATTAAATTCACTTCAGAGATACAGAATTAATATAATTCAGAGGTTCTAAAGTAGGAGTGAAATTACAACTATAGAGTAAAATGAGCAGTTTGTAGAGACTCAAGTGACCATTGAACATATGGAAAGTTTCTCAAATTTGTTCCCAGTAAGTAAAATGCAAATTGAAATTGCAATGAAATGCCATTTCTGTCAGATTGGCAAAGGTTCAAATTTGACAGCATATTCTTTCATCCAGCCTGTGGGGAAACAGGTGCTCTCTTATGTTTCTAGTGGAAAACACGATAGTAAAGCTATTATAAAAAGAAGCTTTATAATTTCTAGTAAAGTAATGCATGCCTTTATTTCTTGACCCAGAAATCTCTGATTGGAATCTATCTCAAAGATACTCTAGCAAACATATAAAAAGTTATTTGCATAGGAGTATTAATTACGGAGATATTTATTTAGCCAGTCCTCTTTTATAGATATTTGGTTTGGGACTATGTAAAAAACTTATATTTGCATAATGGACTTCAATTTAGTTCTAAAAGAATGAGGAAATTTTCTATATACCATTATGGAGTGAGGTAATAAGATGGAGAGAATATGTGTAACAATTATTGTTTTTACCTAATTATATGTACATATGTATATTTGCTTATATTAAAAATGGATGAATAAGTCAGAATATTTGTAAAAAGGTGAACAATATGTGGAAGGCACATAAATAGAAGCTAAAGTGCTATGAATATACTATTTTTTACAGGTAGGACTTTGAAACCACGTAATAATTTATCAAAAATTAAAACAATAAACACAAAAGCAGTAGTTAAAACCAAAATGAGCTGATGAATCTAACTTTGACTCAGAATTTTAATATAAGCTATATGGATAGGAATTAGTATAAGGCTTTTAAATTGCAATAAATTTACCATAGATTTCTGGTAGGTTATACTCTAAGGATAAAATTATATACTTAAAAATTTTAAACTTTTAGTAATTATACTATTTGTTGTCATATTTGATTGTTATTCTCTTATTAGTAGAATAAAAGAACAAATATGTTGATATTGTTAGGAACTAAAACTTTTCAAAGTAAGGGAAAAGAGAAAAAATAGTTTAAATTTGAATAGGAATTACTGATAGAGCTCACACCTGGTGCTTCATTCTCTTTTAAGGAATGTGTATTCCTTAGCAGGCAGGCAAGATGGCCAACTAGACACTGGTCACCAGATCATCCCAAATAGAGGAAGCAGTTCCAGGTGAGAAAGCATAGCCCAGGTGAAACGCTGAGGGAAAGGGGCCAGAACCTACTCTTACTGAAGATTCCCTGGGAAGTAGTACAGAACAAAATGGAGCAAAATTTCCTTGGAGAACAATTGCCAAGGGATTCACAGCTCAGTGGAAAGGGTAGCTGAGCATGATTACCTTTCCTCCCTCCACACCTGTCTGGTCTGCCAGCTCCAGTTCTGTTGGAGAGCCCCTGTGTCCTGACAAATCTAGGCAGCACTGCCACTGGTGAGGGAGCTTCCTGGGAACAGAGCACTGTGCTGAGTCCCATGTGGTTGCTTTCTCTCACCAGTGACCTGAACAGGGGCAGCAACACCTGTGCACATGCTGGGTGCCTCTCTCCAGCCAGGAAGTCATAGCCTCTGTCTCCCTGCCACTGGGAAGGGAGACAGTGGGTGCTGGGAATGATATCACACAAACATTCGCAGCACCCATTCAGACTGTGACAGCCACAGAGGAACAGGGAGACACAGGAGAGTAGTAGTGTCCTGGAGTTCTGACCTGTGGGATGGGCTACCCAAGATGACTGGGAGCTGGTACAAATGATTTTTGAGACAGAGGAGGATGGAACACACACTGTTCTGCACCAAGAAGACCCTGGCTCATGATGCAAGTTGTCTGCAACCCTGCCGGTAGAGAAGCTCCACTGCCGCGGAAGCAGCTGCAGATCAAAGACCCTGTCTCCTTTGGACTGGTCAGTGTTCCACAGGAGACCATTCAGCCAGGGCACCTTGGAGCAGCTGCCCCACCTCTGAGAGAACACGGATCACACCTAGGCTGGCTGATTCCTCTTGGAACTAGTGATTGTTCCTCTGAGAGCGCACCTAGGAACACCTGTCCCTGCCTCTGACAGAGTGACTGTCACACCCAGGCTTCCACCAAGCTTGGGGCTTCCATTTTTCAGCTAAAAAGCAGCAGTAAATACTTTTCTGTGCCCCAAGGATGAAAGCTACCACCTCCTCTGAGGGAGTTCATGGGTGGCAGTCTTTTCCCTGAGCTCCAATCTGCCTGTCTGTTCTGCAAGGAGCCTGCCCACACTAGAGGCAAGTGGTTGGCACAGCCTTGCAGCTCCCACTGGAGCATTTTTGGCAGCCCTATACTAAGTGGGTTGAATTGTCTCCATAACTTCTGCTGCAGCTGGGGCCAAGGTGAAAACTGGGAATATGAGCACTTTTGTGCCTCCAAAGGATAGAGACCACTGTCATTGCCGAGAGGTGAAGATGTGAGTGGCTTACATGTCCCACCTCTGCTAATCATGTCAAGGGGGCTCAGCCTTCTTGCCACAAGCTCACAGTGAATCTGAGCATTCTTCTGGAGTACCCCACCCCATACAAATTCTAGAAAAAATGATAACAATTCTAGAAGAAAACTTGGGAAAAACATTTAGACCCTGGCCTATACAACAAATTTATGATTAAGATGTCAAATGCAAATACAGCAACAACACAAATAAGTAAATGGGACTTAAACTAAAGAGTTTATGCATAAAAAGGAAATTGTCGACAGAGTAAATAGCCCATAGAATGGGAGAAAATATTTACACCCTATATACCTGACAAAATAGCAATATCCAGATTCTCCAAGGAACTTAAACAAGTCAGTAAGACAAAAACAACCTCATCAAAAAGTGGTAAAATGCATGACCATATTTTTTTTAATCAAAAGATATACAAATGGCCAAAAAACATGAAAAAATTACTCAACATCACCTTAAGGCAATGCAAATTAAAACAATGCAATGCTACCTTATTCTTGTCAGAAAGGCCATTATAAATAAAAAAAATAGATGTTGGCACAGAAGAGGTAAAAAGGGAATGATTATACTCTGTTGGTGGGAACATAAATTCTATGGAAAACAATGTGGAGATTCCTCAAAGACTTGAAAGGAGACCTACCATTTAATCCAGCAATCCAACTACTGGGTATCTACCCAAAGGAAAGGATGTATCGCAAGGACATATGCACTTATATGTCTATTCCAGCACAATTCACAAGGGTGTGAAATCAACCTAAGTGTGCATCAACTGCAGAGTAGGTAAAGAAAATGTGGTGTATATGTGTGTATATGTATCATGAGGTGCTACTCAAACATAAAAAGTATTGAAATAATGTCTTTTGCAGCAACTTGAATGGAACTGGGGAGCATTTCCTAAGTGAAATATCAGAGGAACGGAAAATAAATACCACATATTCTCACTTATTAGTAGGAGCTAAATGATGGGAATATACAAGTGTCCATAAAGTGGTGTAATAAATATTAGAAATTAACAAAGGAAGATGTAGGGAGGCTAAAAAATTACCTGTCAAGTATGATGTACACTTTTCTGATGAAAAGTATACTAAATGCCCTGACTTCAGCATGACACAATTCATCCATATGACAAAACATTTGTACCACCTAAATCTACTATGATTAACAAAAAGAAAATTCATATTTTGCATATTCCTTTGCCTTGTCTATAGAAAGGGCCTTAAACAATAATCAAATCTTTAGTAGTGAAAATCCATGGGCCCCAGATTATGGCTTTTACATACCAGTGCACGTCCTTTTGGCAGCCAAAACATTTTAGAAAAATCAGAGTTTATCCAGAGCAAAAAAGTTAACAAAGGACTTCTATGGTCATGTGAAGTAACTCAAAACATAACCTGAAGAGGGTTTCAGTAGTTGAAACTGGGGGTGTGTGTTGAACATCAATATTAAAAGTAACTACAGTTTCTGGGCATGGTGACTCAGGCCTGTAAGTGCAGCACTCTGGGAGACCAAGGAGGTGGGCGGATCCCCTGAGCTCAGGAGATAGAGACCAGCCCGAGCTTTAGAGCGAGACCCCATCTCTAAAAAAAAAAGCTTTGTGGTGGGCACCTGTAGTCCCAGTTACTTGGAGGCTGAGGCAAGAGAATTGTTTGTGCTGGAGAGTTTGAGGTTGCTGTAACCTATGATTGCACAGCACTCTGCCAAGGGTGAAAAAGTGAGACTCTGTCTCCAAAAAAAAAAAAAGTAACTACAATTAATTGATATATAATAAATATGCTAAATCCATGTCTTCTGTTAAACCCTGTCAACACAAAATTTTCCCATTTATATTTATCATGGTTATTAACATATTTGGACTCATATCTACTATCTTACTTTGTCATGCATATCTCTTCCACCTTCTATTTTTTTCCTTTGTTATTATTTTTCAGACTGATTGATTTCTTGACATATTTTCCCTCTTATAATTTCCCCTCTTTCCTTGATATATAGTCTGTTCTTAAAGTTTTCTATGTATATTTAATAAAAACTTAATGAACAATATTACTATAATGAAATAAAATGTTTGCCTTCTGGAATCAAATGTCTCCTAATCTTTCCCATTTTTCTCTATCTCTCTTGTTTGAGTCTGGATAACTTATTTGTATGTATTTTCTAGCTCACCAATTGTCTTGTCCATTGTATCTTTCTGCTGTTTACACATTCACTGAATTATTTCAAATTCATGTATAGAATTTCTATTTTTCCAATTTTGTCTATTTGATTTTTGATTTATGCTTGTTTTTGCCATTTCCCATTTTATTTCTTTGAATATATCATACATAGTTCTTTTGAATCCTGGGACTGACAATTTCAAAATCATCAAGTCTTGCAGGTATTAATTTATTATTAATTTGCTATTTCTTGTTTTTGCTAAATTTGACTCAAAGTGGCTTACTCTCTTACATGTGTACAATCTTTTTTTTTTTTTGCAGTTTTTAGTTTTAGCTGGGGCTGGGTTTGAACCCATCACCTCCAGTATACGGGGCTGGTGCCCTACTCCTTTGAGCCACAAGCACCACCAGTGTGTACCAATCTTTATGAAGTTTTACATGATTTTCATCTATGAAAAAATTTCAAGTCAACCCAGGAGGATTTTTGTGCATCTTAAGGGTTTTGGATTCAGCAGAGATAGCTCACACTCGACTTGTCTTCCAAGGGTTAATATTCCCCAAACTGGGTTGCTGGAGGACTTGGCCTCAAGCTTCCTTGGCTCTCTTTGCTGCCACTCGTCTAGGGGGCAGCCCATTCTTCCTCCCTAAACTCTGATTCTGATGTACTTACTGGTTTCACTTTGGTAGCTGCTCTAGTTTCCAGCTACCAAATATTGGCTTTAGAATTTTAGGACATTAGAACACAATGGTTATAATTTCTGCTTCATCATTTAAATATTGTTTTTAGTCAATATTCATTATTTTTTTTAGCTCCACAAATTAGACACTAACAATTTTTTTCTGGACATTTAATTTTTATATTATTAAATCATAGCTGTGTACATTAATGCAGTCATGGGGTACCGTGTGCTGGTTTTTAGACATGTAATTTTTAACATTTGCTCATCATTTCTTCTTCTATTTGTCCTGACTAGAATAATGCCTATTGTGAGGTATGCAAAACATTTGAAGGATTTTAAAAGACTCTTGGTGCTCACTGGGGGATACACCTGTTTTAAACATTAATGAAAATTTCTCTTGTTTATTTTAGTAAGCAAACACAATAAAATCTTCTTGCAGTGGGTCTGCAGGGGGCAGAAAAATTGTGCGCTTGATAAAATATTTTGTTTCTTTCTGGGGTCCTCTCCCGTAGACTTTATTTCAGTGAGGAAATTGTGGTCTGTAGCTTGAGCCAGCAATTTACAGATTAGTAGACAGGAAGATTTATTGAACTAAACAGTAAAAAGGAAAAGCCATTTTATAATGTGTGATAGGACAGTCTAACCAAAAATTGTTGTCTTCCCTAGTCTATACATAAATCAGTGCCTTATCATTTCTGGGCAGTCATGCTTAACATTTTTTAGCCTGGATTTACGGGCAAAATCTTTGTGATACAGACATTAGAATACATTTTTTATGCCATCTAATAAGCATTTAAAAAATGCCATTCTCTAATTTTCTTTTTCATTTTTATTCTGACTTGTGTTAGGAACTTCCAAACCAGTAACTCACTCTGTATATCACGAACAGACCCCCAGCAGCCCTGCGCAGGGAGCTCGCTTTCAGATGCAACACATTGATTGCTCTGCATGTAGAAAATAGGGAATTCAAAAGAAATCCTTCAGCCTTAATGATTACCAGGGCTTGTTTTCTGTTACAGGAGGTACAGTGTTAGGGGTTATTACTCCTAAGGATGGATAAGATCTGTTTGAGGCCAGAGTGGTTTTGCTATTCTCAATTTGATGGTTAAGTAGTAAATGTTTTTCTATGGTCCATAACTCCATTCTTCATTTCCTCCTCTTTCCTTTCTATTTTCACTGCTTCATCTCGGAAATTGAGTTGACAAGAAGAGATGTGCATATAATCTGAATTATCTGTCTAGGTCAGGTTACAGCCACATCCTCAGTGAAACTGGTTTGCATCAGCTTCTAAGCGCTGCTATACGATTGTGAAAGGTAGTGAAAATGAGAGACGCCTACGATCCAGGACTCTTCTATCTTAGTTCCTTATGGGTAGAAAAAATCCTGTGTTTGGGAAAATTTGTAAAAGAGGTGATGTTTTGACAGAGGAAACGATTTTCTTGTTAATAAGGTTAAGTGATAAGTAAAGCAATTAATTTAAAAATTAAAGCAAATAAGCCACGTTTATACCCCCAGTTTGTAGATATTTCATATAAAAAAAGCTAAGCTATATATACATATATATGAAATGTATATAAGAGTTACATGTACAGTTTGATGACCACATCTCATTTTCCCACAGGCTAAGGGATATATCATTATTAGCACCATATAAACCACTGAGTGATTCTCTCAGCTTCCAGCCCCCTCTTTGGTTCCAAGAAGGCACCACCCTTCTAAAAGTCTGAATTTGTGTTAATCTTTACATTTTTTCCTTCTAATTTTAGAAAAATATGTCTTCGTTAACAGTGTAGAATTTTGCTTTTTAAAACAAATCACATAAATGAATTATAGTGTAGGAGTAGGTATGCTATTATTATCAACTTATAGTGGAGGAGACTGAAACATAAAAATGTTAATAAATTAACAGAGATGAGATTTCAACCAAGAGCCTGGCTAAATAGTTCATGCTCTTAATCACTGGTGCCCTGTTCCTTGTAATGCTTCTGAAACGCATGTGTGCAATGGTTTTTTGATCCTTTATGCATAGCCATGGGCTTCCAGGTTACAAGGTTTGCACACACTCCACTTTACCAGCTAGTGTTAAACTATCCTAAGGAATTGTTCCAATGTGCCCTCACATTGGCAGGGGAAGAGAATTTTTGTTAATGCACATCCTAGTTGACACTTGGTACCATCTAGCTTCTTGAATTTTATGACTTTTATGGACATGGACAGGAATTTGTGATTTTATTTTTTCTTATTAATGAAGCTCAACATTTTTTTCACATTTGTAGAATTTTGTTTCCTACTCTGTCAAAGGCTTTGTGTATTTTTAAGCCTATGTTTTCCTATTTAAATGTTTGTCTTTTTATTAATTCATGGGATTTTTGTATTTTTAGATAAGGTGCTTTTGTGGCTGATATTCTGTTGCTAAGATCTTTTCCTAGTTTATTTCTTGCTCTTTAAATTTTGATGCAGAGAAGTTCTTTAAGAACTATATTCAAATTTTATTGTAGTCAAATTCATAATTTTCTTCATGATATGTACTTTTGGTATTCTATCTAAAGTCATGAAGCTATTTTATTCTAATGGTTTCATAAATTTCTTTTCAGTTATAAATATTTAAACTTGTGATTATATTTTCTATGACTATATGATGAGTAATTGGCCCAGTACTAAGTATTGAAGAGTTCATTTTTTCCCCCACTCATCAGAAGCTCCCTTTCTATTGCCAATTACCAGCCCTGTGGGAGTTTTTACATGTGCACATGCATAAGTATTTATATATTCATGGAGTAACTGTATTTGTTGTATTTATTGCCGTTCCAAAAATCAATGATTTTTTCACAAGCCTTATCCATTTTTTTAGATTTATCTCTAAGTACTTGCCTTTTTAATTGTTACAGAAAAATTACACCATTCAGAAAATAACATTTTCAGTTTATGTTGATATACAAATACAGCAGTATTCTATATTTTTAGTTAAAAATATTTATATTTTGATTTTCAGCATTTTTAATACTAACAATCACCTGTGGATCATTTTCTCTTTTAGGTAGACAATTATGTCATCTGAGAATTCTGACTTGTTTTCTACTTTACCAATTGTGAAAATTTTAGTTGTTTCTCTTATTTTTATGAGCAGAACCTCTAACCAACATTGAATAAGAGTGGTGATAGCAACCATTCTTGTGTCATTCCTGATTCTAAGGAAAATTTTATGTCACCACAAAGCAAAATATTTATCAAAGATTTTCATAATGTTCTTAATCAGATTAAAACAATGTTTGTGTTCTCAAATTTATCATTAGGGAATACTGAATTTTATTGACTTTTTGTGCATTTATTGAAATTATTCTTCTTTTTAGTTTGCAAGTGTATAAACTTCATTAACTCATTTTATAATATTACACTAACTTCATACTTAAAACTAAGCAATATATTTTTACTTTCAGAGCAATTAATATCAAGTTGTCAGTTAAAATATAGGACACTTAAATTTCAATTTTAGGTAAACTATGATTAAAAATATAATTTTTTGTTAAATCCAGTGCTCTTAAATTCATGAACATAAAAATGCTTTAATTCCTATAATTCCCTTTGCAATTTACAGGAGCTATGATTTATTTTGAGCCTGTTCCCACCCATCTACACACTAGACATTGTTATCTTACACTCTGTTTATATTTCCTCAGATATTTATCAGTATCTTTGTCCATTATTCTTTATTTCATTGAAGGTATCTATCTGGGATCATTCTCCCTGTTTTTGAAGTATAGCTTTTAAAATTTAACTCTTTTATATATTTTCTTGAAAATACCATTATAATGCTCATTCTTGGTTGATATTTGCTGAGTATAAAATTTGAGGTTGATAGTTACTTCATTCCAGCATATTGAGGATAGTATTCAAGACATCTGTTTTTTTCTTGTCATTGTCGTGAAGTCAGCTATCAGTATGATTTCCTTCATACTGAATGCCTTTGTGGGCATTTTTTCTCCTTTAAATACTTTATCTGTTTCAGTTTTGTTATGCATTGTCTTACAGGTTAATTATGTTTACCATTCTTAGTATTTATTATTATTAAAACTGAGAATTAGTGTTTATTAACATTCCAGAACATTCACAACAATTCTGTCTTTCAGTGATTGCCTCTCTCTCATTTTCTCGACCATTTCCTTCTGAAACCACAATTCAATATTGGTAGCCATTTTCTGTTTATGTCCCTTATCTCTTTGTTTTCTGTGTCTCTCTAGACTTCTTTTCTGGACAACATCTCTCTCTTACAGTTCACAATTTATTCCGACTGCTTGCTTAATTTAATTCCTTTATTGACTTTTCAACTTTAGTTAATATTTATTTCCTGAGATTTTATTTTGTTCCTTTTCAAATCGACATGTTTCATAGCCTTCTAGTAGTGGGTCATATGATTCACTTTCTCTTTTTTTCTGTAAACAATTTAAATATATTCTTTAGTTTATTTATTTATTTTTTTGAGACAGAGCCTCAAGCTGTCCCCCTGGGTAGAGTGTCATGGCATCACAGCTCACAGCAACCTCCAACTCCTGGGCTTAAGTGAGCCTCCTGCCTCAGCCTCCCAAGTAGCTGGGACTACAGGCGCCAGCCACAATGCCTGGCCATTTTTTGGTTGCAGCCATCATTGTTATTTGGCAGGTCTGGGCTGGGGATTCGAACCCGCCACCTTAGGTGTATGTGGCTGGCGCCTTAGTGGCTTGAGGCACAGGCGCCAAGCCTCTTTAGTTTATTTTTGATAACTCCTTTTCTTGATGTTTGTCTTGCATCTGTTGTTATTTCTACAGATTTTTATTTATAATGCCCTTTTTGTTTTGTAAATGTTGTGTGATTTGGGGTTAAGTTATTCTCCTTGGAATTTTATTTGTAGGAATTATTTGAGAGTTATGTCAAAAGTTGCATTTTCCTTTTCCAGTTGCTTCAGGCCAGTACCAATCCAAATTACTCTCATATTTACTATTGAGGGTTTAAAAATATTATATGGAAGCATGTTTTGGGATTCAACAAAAATAAAGAACAAAGTCCCAGTAAGCAGTTTCCAGCTATCTGGAGCATCTCATTGTAAATTCCCCACATAATGAGAATAGTGCCTCTAATAGGAACTTTGTCTTCCGTTTCTAACTCCATAAACTTGTCAATAAGAATATTCAGGTCTGAAGCCCTCAGGAAAATGCCAGATTTATTATATCTTACCTTTCAGGATAAGCAGGTATGCTTTAATTTTGTTTGAGGGCTTGGTGGATTCCTAATTATCACATCAATTCTAAAAGGCATTTAAAAGAAAATGTTATATTCTACCTAGAATTGTAATTTATTCCACTGAGACCACAATTCAGGGGGTATAATCAGCCATACTTCTAGAAACAATAGCGTAGAACAATCAATCACATTATTATGTGCAGGCATTAAGCATTATTTAATGTAATTTTTGCAGCAAACATATAAGATATTATTTTTGTCTCAAGTACCAGTGGTAGTATTGAGACTCAAGGTCACATAACCTTATGAGGTGGAGCTGGAACTCTGACTCGTGTTCGATTTTGAAGGTAACAGTTGTAGCTATTATGATATATGAACCTGACCTCTTCTGTAGCATTTCCCAAGCACCATGGCAAAGTGGAAATGTGCTTTGCCTTTGAGTAGTGGAATCTTTCAAACCAAATGTTCTTTAAAAAGAGGTAATACCTTAAACTTATAGCAACAGGTAAAGGTTGATGGTCGACCTTTTATATTTAGGATACATGTGTTTAAAGATTAGCTATTCATCAAAAATCTTTTATTTCATAAATCTTTTTAAAATTCACATTATTTTTAAAAATTGGAGATAGCATTTCTTTCTAAAATCATTTTGGCAGTCATAGTACGAGGGAGGGCATCTAGAAATAAGTTTGCATTTTGCTTTGAGGCATCTAGTTGTGAAATACTTGATAGAACTGTTGAATTCGGTGTGTTTTTCAAATAAAATTTCTTTGCAGTAAGCCTCATATTATAAAATATTTAAGGTATCATTTAATGACTTCATCCTTTATTACTTCAGATATTCTTTTAGATTGTCTTTATATAACATGAAGATATTAAGTATTGAGAGAAAACTTCCTGTCCTGATGTGAGATGTTTGTCTTTTTAAAAGTATATATGATGAAGAATTTAACTGATAATGTCATAAACTTACTACATTACTGAATTAGCCCAAATAAAGTTAGAAGCAGTTAATAATTAGTAAGTGCTGACAGCAGAGAGGATGTGAATGATTAATCCTTCTTTCTTGATGAACTATTTTCATAAAGTATCAAAAGATTATTTGAACTTTGAATTAGGGCTTTTCCCTGTAAAACTACACCTATAATACTTAGAATTTCTTTTTTATTGTTCAAGGTAGACTTTAATTTTAATGTATATGGGGCTAATTTTTAGACATTAACTTTTTATCTCCAATGAAACAGATGGTTGGATTCTGGTTTGTTTTCTAACCATCAGTCTAGGTAAGTGAAACTTGAAGAAACTACATTTGTTCTGCCTGTTCTGGATTAACCAGTTAGCATCTGATGATTGGGGTAAAAACATTAGCTATTAGTCCAGGCCTGAAATACCTTTCTCACACCCATCATAAGACAGAGGTCAGAAGCTGGCCATCCAGTGATGATTTTCCATCACTGTTGGCCTGGACTAAGTCCAAATTGCTTCCCTGAGAGGGATGTTGCCTTTCGTCTGCTCCATCTCTTATCCATGTGGCTTCCATGCAATAGTATCTTTGCTGGCTGCCACCTCTGTCTCTAGGAAACTTCTAAATAAATACGTTTGCTTTTAAGATTGTCTTTTTACTGTCTAAAATGTTTTCGTTCCTAGCCTTTCAAACTTTAGATTTTAACAGTTATAAAGAACCTTTTCACATCCAGGGATTCTATTGGCTTTAATATCTGCTCATTTAGAAGCTGTGTTATTATGTTGCTTTTTTTATTATGGAGCTATTTATCTGTTGTCAGTGTTAAACTTTAGAGCTGAGTGTGAAATATGTGTTTTAAAAGGTCCTCACCAGACTTTTACGTTTATGAAGTTTCCCCAACTGATTTTATTATATGGGTGCCTTTTTGCCTTAAAGTAAATAACCGTTGGTACTATCAAGTTTATATATTTCTGAAACCCCCACGTGGATATAGTTTTTTACAGAAAATTAACAAGAAATAGAGATTGTTGAGGCAGGAATGTTTTATAACTTTTAAACCTTGGGACCTAAATTTTAGCTTAGGTTTTATGTGTTGTACCTATGGTCTGTTTTATAGCTTAATCATGGAGAGAAATGCAGTTCTGGAAAGAGATAATATCCATTTCAGGATTTCTCTGGGACACTTATTTAAGTGGCTTTGAACTGGTTACCATGGATGTTGTCTCATTACTGACCAAAAAGTTGGAGGTAAAAATAGTTTTGGGGTTAAAATCTTTTTCATGAAAGAAATACTTCCCTTGACATATTGCTCTTTTTATCCTTCACCCAATGAGAGAGAATGGTCATTACTTTAGGATAATCAGGACACAAAACACAGTATTGACTTTTGATTGTGAGAACTGTGAACAGTAAACTACATACCTTGATTTCTGAGTGCATTGTTTTGGTGTGTATCATTGCTTAGAAGAATGTTAATTTATCTGTGAGGCCTTCTGTTGGGGAGTGGAAAGTCACTTTGTATATGGTGGAAATGGAAATGTGTGTCCTTTGTTCCATTCTCATCATTTTCCTTCCTTGAGGTGGTGACAAGAGGCAAGTCATCTGACTTTAGTAATCCAGCGGTGTGGATTACTAATACACCTGTGGAAAGAAACATCTCTCAGTAGTTTCACTGAAGTGAAACAGAACATAGAAGAGATTGCAACATTGCTTTGCAGATAGGGGGAAGAAAACTGTCACTGATTTTTTTCTTTTGGGGAGGAATTAGGAAACAAAACACTTTTTAAAATATGACATAGAATAAATATGGATCTACTCTGTCATCACATTATTCTGGGCAAATATATCATCACATCAATTGTCAACAAAGCCTTAAAAGACTAGATAAAGACTGGGAATATTGACTAAGAGACAGAAAAGAAACAGAAGTAGTAAAAATCCTGCAATGCAAATACAATAGGTTTTTATCCAATTTTTTGTCAAGAGCCTTTGAAGGTCAGCGGATTTTTTTTGTGAGTTAGTTTGGTTTCCCTCTAAAATCTAAACTGTGAACCATATTTAGATATATGAGTTGGAAGATGTTAGGAGAGGGAAAATAATTTGGGAAGTAGCAAAATGTAATTTTTTTTTTAAAGAAGAAACTTGAAAATAATGCTGTGTGATGTTCTGTTTATATTCTCTGGGTCTTAAACTTCTTCATCCACATAAAGAGCAGTGGTTGGTCATGGGACAGTCCCATTGTCACAGGTCTAAAGGGGTGCATCCTTGGTAGGGAAAAGCCAATTTCCTTTGTTTTTAATGACCATGTCCAGAGTGTCAGTGGTAAAATACTCCTTACCAAAAGGCAGTGCTAATTCCACCTCACCCCATCTTGTGTGCCATTCCTTTTATACGTCATCACAACGGCCCTGGAAGCAGAACCAGGGCTAGATTTATAGAAATGGGAGCTAACACCTTTTTGTATTAATAAAAATTACAACATGACAAAAATAGCAAGAAGTGTTTGAGAAATTTTGATATCCTAAGTACTTTACACAAATTATCCCAAGTACTTTACACAAACTGCATTTCTCTTCACCCATGAAAAAATTAAAACTGAGTAATTAAGAAATTTATCCCAGGTCATATAATCTATTGGTGTATGAGCTGAAATTCATGTCTAGTTCTGTCTTACTTCAAGTCCTACCTTGTTTTCTGTTATCCATATACTGTTTCCTACTTTACTTGACTGTCTCTGAAGAATGCTTTCTAATGATATTTTGATAATTACATTCTTTTTTAGTTTATATTCTTCTTTCTTTTTTTCAGTCTAAGAGGAGCCTTCATACTCTTCTCCCCTGTTCTAGATTCCTTTGGCAAGTCCCTCCAGCTTGTTCTAAGTCAGGTATGGCTTTCCTGACAGATCTTATAAGACTTTTGGAAATAGACAAAATCCATCACTTTCTAATTTGTCACTTGCAGATAAGAAGACAGTGATGAAAACAGGTCTATAAATGTAACTTATTCTTGTTGATTGTGACAGACTTGGTGTTCAGTCACCAAGAGCACCTTCCTACTTAATTCCAGTCCCCCAGTGGGACATGTCATTGCCACTGGTCAGGGTCTGGGACTGGTTGGTCTCCTGACTGCTATGCTACCTTGCTTAGGAACAATTGCTCCTAGGTGCCTGAGGGCTATTTACCTTAGCAGGAAGGAGAGAGATAGTCTTTGAGGGTGAAGTAGTCTTAGAATAGATCTTAGTCCTTAGCAGAGCTTAGTGATCTTCAGCAGATAAACATTCTGCAGGCAGGAGAAGTGACAGAGTAAGAGTAAGCGGGTCTGTGAGAGAACGCTCCCAACTGCCTTTGCCTCCAGCTTAATATAAGGCTGATCCTGTGTCTCTCAACACAGGTGTGAGCTCTCTCATGCTTGTTACCAGAGCTAAATCCCTCCCAATACTCTTTTCACCAAGGTGTGCCATTATTGAGCTACACAGGTGTTACCTATAACTCATTCCTCCTAGCTATAGGCTATACGGGCTGCTATATTCCCCCCCCCCCTTTTTATACACAAAATTTTTAATGTGGCAAGTGCAGTTCTGTTGTCTAGCCCTTTTCTTGGTAAGCAAAAGAAAATGGTCATTGTCAAAGTTCAGAATTCCAGGTAAGGGCTCTACAAATGACGAGGCCCTATACTAAGGTGACCAGATTTTAACATTAGTAAAGTGGGACACCATTGACGGGGGTAGGATGGTGGTGGTGGTGGTGGTGGTAGTGTGTGGTGTGTGTGTGTGGGGGGGGGGGTTTCTTAATTAAAAATTTGGTCTATATGGAGCAACAAAAATTTTCATAGAATGCAAAAATAGTATTGTAATATATATTTTTTAAATTTCAACATAAGAGGTGGCATCTGTGGCTCAAAAGGGTAGGGCCCAGCCAAAAAAAAAATTTCAACATAAGTACAATTTACAAATATAATACATTAAAAAATTATGTATAGTATTATTTTATTCTTTGGCCTATTTCTCATTAGAGTGAATTTTTTTTAGTAGATTGCTGTGGTTGTTTAAAAGGTCATGAAATTTTTCACAAGAATTTGTTAAATTATATTTCACACATAAAATGGCTTTCAGAGTCTCAACACTTAATTGTGATTTTTCTGATGGCCACACTTTATTTACCATAGAAAAAATGCATTCAGTCTCAGAATTAGTTCCTGGTAAGGACAGCACATATCCCACAATTTTTAGTTCATTATTGTATGGAACATGGTTTGTTTCAAAATGATGAAATATTTCTAAGCATTTGTTCTCTATTGAGATTTTTGCTGATGCCCAAGATTTAACCTTTTCCTTATCAATATATTTTGTTAATAATGATACCTTGTAAGTCATAAGTGTCACTTTCAAGGCTGGCGCTAGTCTTTTTGCCGCCACTATAAAATATAAATAATACCAGTACTGTCTGCTAAATTCATGAAATAAATAAATTACTTACCTAAATTACCTGAATAGCTGATTTGTTGACATCACTTGTTTAACTAGCACTAGCACAAAGTATGATGTGTATCATCTGAGAGACAGTTATAAAATGTTTTTGTGGTTGCCAATGCCAAAAAATGCCATTGTTCATCAAGTCCAAACAATGGTGGTCAAATTCTAGCAACTGATCAACAATGTGAACTTTGATAAGCAGTTCTCGATAATCAATTCTCAACAATTATTTGTTCTTATTAAAGTTTAACATTATAAAATTAACAAAAATAATATAAAACTCATATCCTGGTGAAATAGCCACATGGCAGCTGAAAACTGTATATTCCCTTCCCATTCTCCTGCTGTTCCCTAGCTTGTGCATTCTTTCCCAAAATTGGGACTTTTTAAAAATGCCATAGGACACAGGACAAATTGTTAAAAATTGGGACTGTCCCGCCAAAAGCGGGACGTCTGGTCGCCTTACCCTATACAGATTTAAATTTCAGCTGATGCTAGGGAAAAACGGTGATTATAATATTAGTTCCCTTGAAGGTCTTTTTAAACTGAGAAAACAAACTGAGAAAGTCTTTAGCTGAGAGAATTTACCATTTGACAGTAAGAACTTTCTTTTGCTATTAAATTGTAGTTAAAATGGATAAACAGGAGATAACGTTTTCCTTACAGTCTTTGCAAGCAAGAATTTTACTCTTGCCAAAATTCCTACTGCTTTGAACAGAGATTCACCTTTCCAGAGACTTTGCTTCTTGCGGTCCTTGGTAGTGAAGACTCTACTGCCTTGAACAGAGGCCTTGCTTCTTTACCTGAAGTTTCTCCTTTGCTCTTTGCAAGCAAGGATCTTATTCTTGCTGTTCCAGAGGCTTTGCTACTCGCGATTCTTGGTATCCAGATAATCATTACTAACAGAGGTTTTGCTTTTCCAGAGACTCTGCCCTTCATGATCCTTGGTAAAGAAGTTCTCCTTGCTTTAAACACCCTTTACTGCTTCTGTGCTTAGTAGCTGGCAAATTGCTACTTCTGTCTTTAACAACTAGTGAAGAAAGATACTGCTTTTCCAGTGGAATTTTTTCCTTGGTTAATTGATTCCAGACCTTATCTCTAATGGAGTTCCCTAACATAAAAGTGACCTTTGTGACCTCCTTTCACATTCTTTCAATTTGCTTACCTCCAGCTTTTCTTTCCCTTAGGGGCACATCCTAACCCCCTGTGTTAGGACAAGCTTAACAGTACATGTTGGTAAGAGTGAGGTTAACTATGTCTGGGACTCAAAGTAACTGTATTTAACCAAGGTGGGGGAGGGTTATCCTTGTCCTGAGACTTAGGGTAACCAAAAAATTTTAATGGAAAAGATGAACAAGAGATAAACTTACCTACTTTTTCTCCATTGTCCTCTCTTGGTCTGGTTTAATTTCCTCAAACTCTGTGGCTTCATAGGTCTGCCACACTACGGGCATTCTCACAGGCATAGAATTGAATTACACTTTTCCCAGAATAGTTTGAAATGAAGATCTCTAATCAAGAAAATACGTTGTTTTAACTTCTTTCATTTTTATTGAATTGAGAGTGGTAGTCCTTTACCTTGAGGCATACACATGAAGTTTCCCTAGATCACTTAAAGAGAAACTGTTCTTTTCATTGGTATCCTGTATTCTTTTAGCAGTTTTTTCTCATATAGCCTAGCTTCCCACCTTTATGGCATTTGATGTTAACTGGGGGATTTCTCAGCTGATCTTATGCCATATAGCTTTATTAGCTTTGACTGTAAGACTGATCTTTAGCTGTTTTATCTTAGTTGCCATGATTTTCATTTTCTGTCCACCTTTTCCCTCTTATAATCTTTCCCTTTCAAATTGAACGTTTATTGCCTTAAAGGGACAGGGGGCATTGGTGGTTCCAAAGCTGCTTTCTGCTGAAAGTGGACTCTGGTAGAGGGGAAGGCAATTTAATAATTCCTTTCCCTAACTTAGTAAACTCTTACAACTTGTCCGAACTTTTTTTTCTGTTTGCTGTTTTGCCGAAGGCTTTTGTTTACTAAAGGTTCTTATTTCCTAGTTCTATCTTTCCTCTCTCAAGGTTTTATCCGCTTTTTTCCCCCAGCCACTTCACAGAAGAGGCTAAAGGCTTTTTGGCTTTTTTCCCACAGAAGAGGTAGTTAGAATTTGGAAAGAGAAAACGTAGGAAAGAAGGAAAGAAACCTAGATGAAGAAGGCCTGTTGTTGGTTAGTCTTGTTGGCTGTCTTTTTCTCATTTCTTTTCCTTATTTTTCTCCCCTCTTTTTCTTTTGTTCGTTCTTAGCTTGTTCTCCCTTCAGCCCGCATCTACTAGATCTCAGTGGTTTGTTCACTATCCTGCCCACTACACCATTTGTCATTGCCATGGTCAGGGTCTGGGAGTGGTCGATCTCTGGCCGAACAATTACTCTTAGGTACCTGAAGGCTATTTACCCTAGCAGGAATAATAGAGAGAGAGAGAGAGAGAGAAAGAGAGAGAGAGAGAGAGAGAGAGATAGTCTTTGAGGGTGAAGTAGTCTTAGAATGGATCTAGTCGTTAGAGAGCTTAGTGATCTTCAGCAGAGATATGCCAAGCTGGTATTCTGCAGGCAGGAGAAGTGACAAAGCGAGAGTAAGTGGGTCCATGATAGAATGTGTGCACTCCTGACTGCCTTTTCCTCCAGCCTAATATATGACTGATCTTGTGCCTCACAGGTGAAGAGACTGCCAATTCACCAATGCTCTGATCTCTCGAGCTCGCGCATGCTTGTTACGAGAGCTAAATCCCGCCACATACTCTTTTCACCAAGGTGTTCCGTTATTGAACTATACAGGTGTTACCTATAACTCTCTCCTTCTAATCATAGTCTATACAGGCTGCTGCAGGGATACTACTTGAACGGAGGATCAGCATCAAGGAGCAAAAAGAAAGGCTGTCATTACTTTTAGTTCTCAGCAATATTAAGAGAAGTGACAAGAAAATGCTAGTATCAATTTTATTTCCTCTGACTATTTTTTGGGACTACAATATGATCTGTGGCCCCTGAGGAATATAATAGGCTACCTTGCAAATCTAGGCATTCTTTTAACATCAGTTTGAACTATGGTGGATGAGGCAATTATTTCATTTTGATTTTTATAATGAATATTCAATGTACCTGAATAATCACTTAAAATTTAATTTTGCATATATTAAAATATTCCATGTAATTAAGGGGATTAGATAAATCATTTTGCTTTCTTGAAACTAGAAAAATAGAGCCTTTTCTTCCATCACAATAACAGTTATTCAAAATTAGTTTTCGTTTCTTCCAAATATTTGAATGTGACTATTTTAGATCTTTACAAATGTAAAAATCCAAAAGTCCTGTGCTATCAATATCACGTGAACCCAATTATTCACAGTTATGACACAATCAAAATGCTTAACCAGATGAAATGGAGGAAATAGCAGTTTCTGCATTCTGCATCCAAGGGCTCTATGTTGTGATGCATAAAACAATTTAAAGAAGACAAATAACCAGTATAATTCAGATACAAAATTAATTAGTAGCTGATTTTTTGGTATCTTTTACACAGAGTATACCACTTTTTGTTATTTTATAACACAAAAGATGATTAGAGCAAATGCAATATTTTCTGGAAACTATTTTTATCTATAGCTGTCTCTTTACATATCTATTAGTCGTTACTATCTTTTTATCTATCTAGCCATTCATCCCTAGGATGCATGGGTTAAAATACTTTGTAGATTAAATAGAACTATATGTCTTTATTGTGGGCTACAGAACAATAAAATGAGAAAAAGAGGTAGACATTTTGTAAAAACAGAATACATATTATTTGTATGTACTATCTTCAGAAAAATACATATATTAATATTCAATAAGTGAAGGAGGACAAATGTAGACTGTCAAACTGGAAGCCACATACCTTCATGGATTCATTATTTCAATGTGTATTTTGAAGATGGGGGGACACAGTTTTATTATTCTCCTCAACTTTCCTTGCAGGGATCTATGCTGAAGCAGTACTACTGCCTCTTTGCCTGAACCATCCTTCACTCTTCCTCACTGCTTACAGGTTGGAGGAAAAGCCAGCTTAGCTATTGTCTCCTATTTCTAGAAGTCCTTTCTTCCACTTTTGTTCTTTGTCCTTGTGCACGGTGATGAACTCTGAGGGATGAACAAAACTTGTAGTCATGCAAGTCACTGTGTGGTGAGTCTGTCTACTTAGGGGATAGAGTGTCAGGAACCCTTTGAATGCAGGTCTCTTGCCACATTCTCTAATATGCTTTATCAACTCTAGAAATCCATCTTTTTATTTCCTAGGCTTTATATTTTCATTAATTTCTGAACCCGAGATAGCAAGAAAGTGTATTATTTATTCACTCTGTAAAATCCTAGAGGTGATGGTGAAGTCCCTGAGGCATGTTTTTATGGAAAACAGAAAATAAATTCACCCTGTTGTAAATACAAATAAAAGTATGACTAAATTACAGCCAGCTTAACACCATTGCATTTTTAAACAAAAATTTATTTAAAAGTCTCTAACATATGAACTGATTAAATATCAGAATAAAAATCACAAATAACTTCATTTTGGTATTTTCCATCCAGATCAGAGAAAGGAAACCCATTCAGTTCCAATATATAAATCTCATGGCTTATTACTTCAAAGGAGTGATTTAGGCTTTAACTTATGTTGCATCATTGTATACTTTGATCATTAAAAGTCATCCTTAGGAATTTAATCCCTTTTCCATTGGTTCTGCCTTGCTAGTACATGTTTGTGTACAGAAAATTCCACATAGAAAGGTAATATTATTGTGTTTATGATTTCAAAGATTTTATAGTGATTCAATTTTAGGTAATGGAGTGCTGAAACTCTTGAGAAGGATGTTTTACAATAAACATTTCATGTCTTATAATACTTAGGGAGTACCAGACAACCTTATTAGTGTTCCTCATCTCATTAATTTTTTAAAAAAAATTTATGCTAATTATCTTAATATTCTGGCAACAAATTAAAAATTTCTCTCATTTTGGGATCAAAGATTTGATGAAGTTCAGCAGTAAGGTTGCCTTGTCTTTCAATTTTTTATACATTCGGGTTTTCTCCCAGTAAAGAGAATCCTTAAGATGCCAGTTTTCCCATTTTGGTTTACCAAATTACATATGCATTATTGCAAATGATTTCTACCACAAGAAATCCATAAAGAAAATATCTTAGAGACTCAAAATGTTCTATAACATTTGAGCTTGCTCCATTCATCTGAGGACAAAAAGGAAATTGAGCTATTATGTTCCCAGATGGCATGAGGCAGTGAACGGACAGTCTTTGCTAAAATGTTTTTAAGTATTTCTTCCCAATAGTTAGGTCTAGAAGTAATAAATTGATACAGGTTGATTGAAATTCCCAAGTAGTGATTTGACTCAAGTTCAAATATTTATTCCTATTAACTGGCAAGAGAGATAAAAAATTTTGAAGAGATATATACTAACTTGTCTCTGGGGTAAAAAGAAGAGAGTTAAACCAAGTCTAAATATGAGTTTCTCTTGCAAATTTGTAGGCAGAAATTAATTTCCCTAAGTTTTTAGGCTCTCTAAATGTATATTTTATGAGACTGCTATGTCATTGTGGTTGTTACCGATGCCTGACCTCCCCCTCCCAAGAAAACCACCAAAATAACACAAAACAAACAAAAAAACCTAGTAATTATGATCATCCAATAGGAATTTCCTTTTGTTCATCCCATTGAATGCTTTTAGCACTTATTTTCTTATAGTGATTCTTTGATCCTCAGAATACATAGTATATTACCTTACCTCCCTTGCTGTGTAGCCTAAAGTACAAAAATCTTTGGAATTAGACATAACTGAAGTATGTCTGGCACCAGTGAGCTATAAGACTTGGACAATTCTCAGGACCCAGTACAAGGAGGGAGAGTTGACCTGAGTGGAAATGGTGGGAAATGACGATATAAAACCAAGAAAGACAGAGAGAGGCAAAAAAAGATAGAAGATGAGAGATAGGATGGTGCTGGGAGAACTGATGCAATTGATGGCTGCAGCCAGCACCTGAACTGTGGAAATAACTTTATTTATATAGTATCTTAACAAGGTTGCATAAATCTTAACACATGGGGTAGAGATCAACCTTAAAGAGGGAAAACTGTGTGCTTGCCAATAAGAAGGAACATATGCATGGGCTACAGGACTTCTGGCAGGTGGAAAGAATGTTGTTAGAGGAGGAAAAGTGGGTGGGTGTCACTCCCCAAGGGTTTCCCAGGCTGTGGAGGCCCTGCCCCTACAGCCGCTCCCCATAGACAATTTCTTTGTAACTGCACTGTAACTCACTTTTCTTAGTTGCTAAATAGAGCTAACAATAAATATATCATAGAAAAGTTGTGAGAATTGCAGAAATTATTTAAAAGGTCATTAGGAAAGTGACTTGAAGTAGGTGCTCAATACTTGTAAAAATAAAATCTTGTATTCTCAACTAAGGCGTTATATACTCCTGGAAAAAACTGCACTACTTTTATAAATGTAGCAATAAATATTTTCTGTTGCTACTGCTGCTGCTGCTGACAAATTCTCTTCATGTAGATTTCTTTTCTGGCATAAGTAGGGCTCTTACAAGGGTTTTTCAGTGATGGAGTAGATAGTTCTTCAGAGTGGTGGGTAGAACTGCCCTCAACTCTTTGAGTTGGTTCTGGGCTCTCTCTGTACAGCCTGGAGACCAAGTTCTCAAACACCATTGCCTGCAGGACTGTGATTACCTTCTGTGAATTAGAGGCTCTCATGAAGACTCAAAATGAGAAAGAAGAGATGAATCAAGCCAGCCATGTGGCATCAGTTGATGGCAGCCATGAGTTCTGCCCACAATCTGGGGACATCTTCTCCCAAACCCCTTCTTTGTGGATCCATGCAGATGAGATAACAAACAGGCTATAGCTTCCTTATAAGCCCCAAACTGAATTTCCCGAGACAGCACAAAATGTTTAGAATGGCATCTGTTTTTTTGATCAAATTTCAATACCTAATACAAATTCCTTTCAGTTTAAACAACTGCCATATGAACAAACAAATCAAGCCGAAAATGTACACTCCAATTCATTCAAAAGACAAAGGGAAACTAACAACTTAGTATCTTCAGATGTGAATTGGTTATTTTGATAATAAAATTTTGCACATCATATAACTAAGTGAAATCTTGGATAAATTAAATTACTGAGAACAATCAGTTTCACGTTAAATCATTTGAGTTCAAAATTCTTTGCTTTCCTGCTAATTTTTAGTGAATAGTAAAAAGAGAAAAAAGTTAATTCTTTTGAGAAACTTATTTTGATACACATAAAGAAAAGCAATTCTGGCCTTTTCTGGAAACTTATTTTTGATAAACAGAAAGAAAAGAGATTCTGGGTGGTGATGAAATATATTTAAATGCATTTTTGGATTTTGTGGATTGTAACTGTGTATGTAACATATTCTAGAAAGTCTCTGAAAACTACAGACACATAGAATTAAAGAATAACAAACGATTTCAGTAATTTTGAGTCTCTGCCAAGTTGGTTAATATGTACTTCTGAATTGGATGTCCATATTGAACAGCTATGCTATTTAAAGTTGACTTTCTACCACCAGAGTTGAGGGTACAGAGATTATTTGGTCAAAATCCTGAATCCTGGAAGCTACAATCTCCTGGTAACTTTAACTGAAGATTCTGGTATCATATTATGAAAGTGTGTTTAGAATCTATTACTCCTTAGTAATTGTATTGCAAACTCAAAAAAATTTTAAAAATTCTACCTAATTGATTACAATTGTTCACATTATGCAAATGATTTAAGATCAATCCAAGACTTAAGCAAATTTAATGGATGTTGAAAAAAAGTGGTTCAGAGGTGTGTGGAGAAGTTGGTAAGTATGAACTGGTTAGACTCCCTGGTTTCATGATACTCATTGTCCTTTGATCCTGGTATAGATCTTCCAGGACATATACAGAAGGGTGAGAGTGTGATGGCAGTATGGAAAGTATCCAGCCATGTAATATGAAAAAATAAAGACACACATGACTGGATACTTTCTGGACAGTCCTTGTTATATATCTGTATATACCCATGATCATTTAAGAGTTCATGCTTATTTCTGAAGAGTTAATATGGTGTTCACTGTAACAATTACAAGGTTATAAGATTTTATAACACTTATATACTTAACACACTCAATATTTTATCTGTTTTTCAAATCACCTTGTAAAATAGGCAAGAAAGATGTTTTTATCTTCAATTTTAAAGATGCAGAATTTAAAGGTCAAAGCACATAAATGTCTTGGTTAACACAGTTGGCCCAGGGGGGTTTAGGTAGAACTGAGAGAAGAATCTGGGTTCACTGACCTTTAGCCCAGGACTCTTTCTAACATCATTTGAGCAGTATTAGTGGTTTATTTTAATTTCAGGCATTAGGAGTCTCAAGTGAGAGAAGAACACACCTCTAACAGATATTAATAACACAAATGACATTACTAGGAGAAAATAACTATAGGCACCATGAAAGATATGAACCCCTATGTTCTGTATTTTTTCTCAAACTTTCATACCTTCTTGTTCAGCCAAAGCTGTGCTATTAGGTATTCATTGTTGCCAGAATGAACAACTTCAAAGATCCTTAGTTGTCTGGAAAAGCTTTTCCCCCAACACTGATCTAGTGAATCAATGCCAAGCTATTTGTACCATCTGTTGGGCATGAGTCACGGGAGGGAGGAAGGCTGGACAGCTGGAGCTGTCAGCTTTGAAATGCCACTTACAGGGGGGAAATACCAGAACTCACATTGAAAGGGATCAAGACAAAGTACCCTGCTAGTCAAAAAAACAAAACAAACAAAAACAAAGAATAGTTAAGTATGGTCGTATTTCTGATGAAGATTTTCCTTTTCCAGACCCTTGTCCTCTTTTCATCCTTCTGGGCTCATTCTGAGAGAAAGTTTTGTTGTGCTATTAAAAAAAAGTAAGTAAGAAAGAAAACTTGATCAGAGATTCTTCACGTGGGAGTACAGTAAGAAGTTAAGGGAAAATAATATATTACACTGTGTCTTCTTGGTCCAAGGGCCTGGAAGCAGAGCATATGAAACTTGTGTTGTATTTTACATTAGAGGTATACTTTATGACCATATCCCTGTCTTTATTTATTCATTCGTTCACTTATTCTCTGAATGAAAGATTAATCACTTCCATTTTGAGGGCCTACAATGTGTAGTATGCTTTAAATATGGTATCTTATTTGGTGCCAGCAAGAATTCAATGGTTCAAGAATTATTATCTCGTTTTTTCATGAGAAAACTGAAACACAAAGAGGAGTAATAATTTGCCCAATGTTATCAGATCAAAGGATCAAAGTCTTGGTATACCTTTAAATTGACTAGAAGAGCATGTTTAATGACTGTTTCCCTTTCTTTTTCTCTACAAAGTTCTTAATTATTGTAGGAATCTCCAGATATGGGAAAGAAGTCAATGTTAATCAGAAAATAGAATATGTCAGTGACAAGAGTCAAAACAAAACTTTCAGATAGTTATTCTGGTATGATGCTATTTAGTAAAACTTGGGGATTTTCCCTACATGGTCAGTTCCATCTATCAAACTTATTTTAAACTGTGAAAATTGTAGACAGGGAAAAATAAAGAAATCCTAAACAATACCCATGGGATTTGTTTTTTTAACTATTTAATTCATAACTTTTATGTCTTTCCTTTTAATATGCATTTAACAGGTTTAAAATATTTTTATCCTCTGTATCAGTGGCCTAAGTCGTTATAAATTTAGTGTATGGTGTGATTAATAATGACATTGTTTAATTTATAGATGTGCCATAAAAATTATTTATAAACTTGAAAAATATCTCTCCCTTTGATTTTCCTTGTTAAATTGTACAAGATATATTTGGAAGAAAAACTTTGGCACTTTGGCTGAATTAAGAACTATGAATTTACTAGTGGGGGTGTGGAGTAGTGGGTGGTCTCATAGTCTGCTATTAGTTAATGTGATAATTTTTGTGATTACTACAAGAGTATTATAAGTGATTTCAAGTTTGTCCTATATTTTAAACATTCTGTTTAATTAATAGATATTAATTTCATCTTTAGATGACTATCCAGTATTTTTTTAGGAAATTTATATAATGCAAAAAGCAGAAATTGTCTATAATCCCACTATACTGAAAATACTAAAGGCCTTCTTCAGAAGTAATCACCATTACTAATACATATACTATAATCAAATTTTTAAATTAAAATTGAATTTTGCTAAATATAATAGACTAATAGTTGCATTAAAAATAATATAGACATTTTTCCAGGTTAGTAGATTATATCTATTCATTCCTTTTAATTCCACACTTAATATTCCACAGTAAAGGAATGCCATAATTTATACTACCATTTCATCTTGATGATGTTTAAACTATTTTCAATTTACTACTCCCATAAATAATACTTTAATTAAAGTTCTATATCTTGATGCCATAGTAATAGAGTAAAACATCATTGATGGAAAAATACCAAATACTCTAATACATGAAGTTAATTATTTGTTCAACAAATATTTATTTGGTTCTGTGAAAATTTTGCTCTCTTTTTTTTTTCCTTTCATTGAGTTTTGCCAGTGTCTTATGGAGGAAGATTGGGTTGATCTGTGTTCGGTAGGGATCTATTCAGTCATGGTGCTCTATCATACGAAAGAGCCCTGTAGTATAAGAATTAAGATATTTTAAAATAAATTGCCCAATTTTATTAACTCCATTTACCATATTATAAAAGCTGGTCATAATGGAAGGGCAAACAGACTATATAGTCCTATTAACATTTTATACACACAGTATCATTGAGATTGAAATTGATGAGTTCAATCATACACAGGAAAATCAAATTCTAGATAAAAGCTTCTTATTTCAACTCATTAAACAATTGCTTGTCAGAAGAGAGTTTCAGTGAAAGGATGTATTCCCTAAGAAATATGATTATTTTAATGAAAAAATTCTTTCAGAAAATCAAAATATATACTACTCAGGTTAGAACATTTTTGTTAATTTGATATAAATGTCTAGTATACTGTATTCTTGTAATCTCATTTTAACTGTTTTTTTCCTATGGCACTCAATTAATGATGATATTGCTTATTAAATATTTAATAAAAATTGACACAATATACTTGATAGTTTTAATGTAACTTATATTTTGTAGGCTATTGTGCTCTATATGATATCCCATGGGACAATTTCACTCTTGAAACTGTACAAACAGATTTGTCATTTAAAAATCATTTAAGGCAAATCCTATTACAACAAAATTTCATTTACAGTAATGAAAAGCTGTATTAAAATATTTAAGCCATGTTAATTCAATCATTTCAAATGGTTTAGGTTAGTAAGCCTCTAGGTTACACAAGAAATGCCTTTATCTTTGGGTTATACTGAAATAAAGACTATCTTTCATCATAAAAGCTAAACAGATTGCAAATACAAAAATGAAAAAAGTCATCAGCCTGTTAGGTAGCTAGCTAGATATGAGCAGGGTTAGGCTAGTTTGGATTGGTCTGGGTCAGGATGACCTGGGCTATGAAGACCCTGCAGGTGGGTGTTATTAAAATCTTGCAGGTGGGCTGTTTTGAGAACAGAGTTAATTAAGACCCTGGGAGACTTTTAAGAAGCAGTTCATATGCCTCAAAGTTGTGCATAAAACTCAGTGGCTGTGCTTCCCGTAGTATCTGCAGTCACTAGGACAGAGCCTGCTTGTTACGTAGGTTGTTAATTAAATTTCTTTTTCTTACTAAAACCTTACTTGTTTTCCTCAGTTTTTTTGGTGAGTACCTGGAGTCCCCATCACACAGCTCTAATATTTTGGCAACATTTTGGCCAGCCAGCCATAAAGGAGGTATGTTTCTTTGATTTACTTTCACTTTTAATTCTTTTTTCTTTTACCCCCAAGGAAGTGCAGATGGTTGAATGGAAGGTAGTGCCAGAGAGTTATATGTTTTCTATTTTATGACCAGCTTAGACAGTTGGTCATGGTATAAGAATCTTAAACAAAATTGGGTCTGGCTCTTATGGTAGCTGGGCACATTCTTAGCAGATAGTCTTCTTTTAGTATTTGAGACAGAGTCTCACTATGTCACCCTGGGTAGAGTGCTATGGCATCACAGCTCACAGCAACCTCAAACTCGTGGGTTCAGGCAGTCCTCTTGCCTTAGCCTTCCAAGTAGCTGAGTCTACAGGTGAAACAATGTCCAACTAGTTCTACTTTTAGTAGAAACAGGTCTCTCTCTCTTTTAACTCCTGCACTCAAGTAATCCACCTGCCTCAGCCTCCCAAAGCACTAGGATTAGCAAATAGTATTTTGATTTACATTGATTTACATTGCATTTGATTTACATTGATCTTTTCCCTTCCTTTTCCACTAGTTGGTGGTCAGAGGAACAGTGCCAGATATTGAGCTGGTGGAGATAGAGATTTATGTACTTTCTATGAAAGGTCAGCCTCTTATTAAAGCTCTCACTGCTGGCTTTCTGGTTAACTATTTCAGATAAGTTGCCACCTTACAAATGCCACTAAGCTATCTCCCAGCTAAGTCGGAGATGTAACAAGTCCTTTATTCAGGGAGGCCTATATTAGGCAAATTAGTCCTTCAACTTTGCCTTCTCCCCTTTTACATTTTTAATTTTTCCCTGAGCTGGCCAAGGGGAGGGCGGCATTAGTTCACCATGCTGTAACAATCCTATCCACCCCCTTCTCCTATTTTACTTTGTTCCTTTCTTCTAGCGCTGGTTGAGTCTCCTTGCTGAGACTCCCACTTACAGATGAGACGAGACTCCCATTTGCAGATGAGTCCCCCCTTCCAAGGTGGCTGTACCGAATCCCTGGAACATACAGCAGAGGTATCATCAGCTCACTGGTAAGAGACTGTCTCCTTTTTGAAACGTCTGAGGGGGAAAGCAGACTCTATTCTGTGGTGGCAAGGGTAACTGATTAGCCCCTGGGAAGCTGGGCTCTCTAGTCTTTTCGTTTCCTCTTTCCAGAGGGGTAACCAGCTGGCTGGTCACCAAGTATCTATCCTACCTGACAGTATTGGGATATATTCTTTCTAGTTGGAAATACTTGGATCTCCAGACTCTTGAAGAGTGTCATTTGCTTTTCTTTTGTAATACAACTTGACCCCAATATAAATTAGAAAATTCTCAACATTGCCCACTCAATGGGACCCTAAACTATGATACATTGACTGCCTTATACAAATTGTGTAACCATCTGGGTAAATGGTTAGAGCTCCCATTTGTCCGGGTATTTTTTTCCATCTCAGAAATTAAGATGACCTCTGTCACCAAAAGGTTAAATCCTTAACAGGAACATCTCCACCTTCTTGCCTTGGTCCTTCCTCCACAGCCCTTGTAACCACTGTGCCTGAACTCCTCTACCTATACCCCAGGCCACCATGGGCTGAGCCAAAAGGTGTCAAAGTTTTGTTCCTGGTTGAGACTTCAGTGGGGAGTTTGGGCCAGCACTAATTCACAAGCCCTTAACCCGTATTGAGTTAAAACAAATCAAAACCAACTTAGGCTCTTACAGTGATGGACCTAATATGTTGAGGCCTTTTAAAACCTTTGTTTGGCATATGATCTTACTTGGAGGATCTCCAAATTATTTTGGGTCAGACTTTAACTGACCTGGAAAAGGAATGAGTCCTAGGAGAGGCTTGAAAATCTGTAGCTTTCTGCTCTCAAATGAAAAATATCCCACAGGGGCTACAGCTGTGCCTGCAGCCGAACCCAATTGAGATTATAATAACCAATCTCAATGGTGGGAATGACATGATGCATGATGCATAAAATCTGGTCTCCATATAGCCAAAGTCATTAATTATGGGGCAGTAGCTAGGGTTACTCAAGCCTTGGAAAAAAAACTCAAACCAAAACCAAACCAAGAACATTATACACCCATGTACGTAGAATCTAAAACATGGCCTAAGGATAAATCAAAGAGTCCATCAGTAATTGGAGAAGAAAGAGTACAGGTGGTGGGCTCATTATACCTTTCTGTTTCCCACTTGGGGTCAAAAACATTGCTTTTTGCTTGCTAATTCATTCCGGAGTGGCTACTTATCAACCAGGTTTTAGCTGTAGCTTGCGTTGACTTGGGATATGAGTTTTAGCAATACATTCACAAAACCAACACTTAATTAAAGGAAAAGCAAATTACAGGTCCAGTGGAGGTCATTATAATGGGATCCTGCTTGTATTTGCATTTTATGAAGAATATAAATCAACCTGATGCAGGTTTCCTTCACCCTCTGCTTTGGAAGCCACTCGCCAATTTAATTTACTGACTCTCACTAGAGGATACCTTGCAAAGCCAGTGATGTCTTTGTGTATCAGCATTTCATGACACACATGTAGTGTTTGTAGTTCATTTTGTAAGGAAAATATTCATAAATTAAATGAGATATTGGTGTAATTTTTTTCTTAATGTTGAATTATACTTTAAACGAGTCTAACCTTTTATCATAGAGATAAAAGCTTAGCTTGCATGACTTGGTTTTCAGAAGAAAGATGATGGGTAAAATAATCACATTCTATGGACAGAAAAAGAAGGCCTTTTTAGAAGTTCAACTTGTCTTAGATACTACACAAATATAGCCTTTGGTATATGTCACATGTTTCTAGCTGTTGAATATGTTAACTCTTTGCATCCTTACTGTGTAAAGCTGTGTAAGATGGGTACTTTTACTGCCCCTCTTCTATGGATGAGGATCCCATTTCCTAATGTAAATTATACCTAAGAAAGTTTGGGGGATTAAGGTCTGAGCCACAGACTAGTATCACAAAGGTGTGTAGGGCCTATGCTTCTCAAAGTTCAGCATACACAGGAAGCATCTGAATAGCTTCCTAAAACACAGATTTCTGAGTCCCCTTGTTAGATAGTCTGTCTCAAGGAAGATTGGGCACAGTGATCTGCGTTAATAGTAAGTTTCCAGATGATGCTAATGCTGGCTCAGGGACCACCTTTCATCAGCACTGCTGTAAGGGCCTGCAGGACCCTACAGAGCAGAGACAAATTGTATTCTCAATGGTATGAGATGCAGCTTTGATTAAGAAATAAAATAATACAGTGAATTAAATGCCAGAAGTGGCAATTGCCCACATAAATGGCAACTGCCCACATCATAGCCTTTGTTATTGAAATGGAGATTAATTTATACAGGCAGTCAGCATAACTTAGTCAGAGCTTCTCAGAAAATAGGAGTGAGGAAGTCACAGCTCAGGAACCAGTGCAGGGATGCAGATTCGACATGGGGGAATAGAAAAGAAAGTTCTGGGACCTTTCATTGTTTATAACAGGCTGAGGATTCCTAAGTGTTATGTTAATTTTTCAGAAAATGGAAAAGTGTCAGTGGTCACTGTTTAAGGAATAAGTCTACCAATGGAGGGTTTCAAGGTTCTTACATGTTAGTCTGGCTGCTTGGTTTTTTAAAAAGTTGAGTCTTTTCTGTTAGTTGTATTTGTTTTATGACTAGAGTTCTCTTTCCTTTCTACTGTTCCTCTATTCCAGAAACATTAACATAACAACTACTATGTGCCGAACTTTGTAAGTAGATAATAGGGATTATGAATTTTGCGGCCTAACAGGAGGAAACAGAAACCAAACATGACATGAAGTACTTTGTGAGTTAATTGCAATAGTGATAGATTCAATGAAGGATTAATACTTGGTGTATATCCTGGAGGTGGGCATACATGGTCACAGATGGTTGTGGTGGTAAATCTGTGAAAGGTGGTACATCTACTACACTGACATGTGCATAGTGGAGAAGCCCTAGTTACCTTTTCAACATGTGACTATGTTGAAAAGATAAATTTCTCTTGATTTGTATTTGAATGTTTCATTCTTGAACAAGGCAACATCTCATATACTTGCAAATGCTTATCCTAAATTTTTCTTCCCCTGAAATCACCACATGTAACTGTCTGAATGTCTTGAAATTAGTGTTGCTTCTCTGTTCACCATATGACCTGCAAGAACATAGTTCTACTCCATTGTCTGTTTCAGGTTGTAAAACAACTAAAGGTCAAGGGCCCAGAGCTGTTCAATTAATTTTCTTAGCGCTGAGAGCTTCATGCATGATTAGATGCTCAAATACTTCTTAATTTTAGGGATGATATTAGTGCAGTTTTCCTATGAATTTGATTGATGGTCTAAATAACGCTTGATTTTTACAAAGATAATAATGGATGAGGCTTTGGCTTACAAGCAAAATCTTAAAAACTAGTAAGAAATCCATGGATGGCATATATTGACCTTTAGTTCGGTCATAGAGCCATATGCTTATGTAGAATTAGCTATTTTTGACTAAATTTTTTGACTGTAAGGGGATAAGGGCTAAATGTGTACCATAGAAAGAAGTTATAATAGAGTTGTTGAACAGATATTAACATTAAACTTTAATAAATGTTACACAGGTAAGTAAAAACACAAAGTGGTATAATTATCTGTATAAACATATTGAATCTTTCCTCTAAAGGTTTTTTGTATATAAATAAGGAAATTACCATCATTTTTATGAGCTCTAGTCCTCTGATATGCTAAAACAAATACAAACTAACTTGTTTAAAATTCTTCTGAAGATTGTTTTTGTTGTTGTCATTTCCTAGAATTTCATATTTTTACTGCATAATCAGAATCTGGATACAGGAACACAGATCTTACAGGTTCAGGTTTAAGCTGCCATAATAAAATGAATAACACAATAAAGCAATTATAACACAAATTTTGTGGGTTCCCAGGGCATATAAAAGTTATATTTACACTATGCTATAGTCTATTAAGTATATAATATCATCATGCATTAATTAAAAATGCTTTATTACTAAACAGTGTTAATTATCATCTGAACTTACAATGAGTTATAATAATTTTGCTGGTGTGGGGGTTTGTCTCCACGCTGATGGCTGCTGACCTTTGAAGGTAGTAGTTGCTGAACTTTAGGATGACTGGCAATTTCTTTAAGACAACAAAGCTTGCTATATTGACTCTTACTTTTATAAAAAGATTTCTCTGTGGAATGTAATGATGCCCGATAGGACCCACAATAGGACTTTCAAAACTGAAGTCAAACCTCTCATACCCTGCCACTGCTTTGCCAACTAAGTTTGTGTAATAATCTAAATACTTTTCTGTCATTTCAACAATGTTTGCAACATCTTTACCAGAAGTAGCTTTCATTTTAAGAAACCACTTTCATTGCTTATCCATAAGAAGCAGATCATCATTCAAGTTTTATAATGAGATCATAGCAATTCAGACACATCTTCAGGCTATACTTTGAATACTAGCTCTCATTATAATTGTTGCTTTCACTGAAGTCTTAATACTCATATTTTGACCTTCCATGAATCAGAAATATTTTTAATGGCATCTAGAACAGTGAATTCTTTCTATAACATTTTCAATTTACTATGTCTAGATCCATCAGAGGAATCATTATGTATGGCAGGTATAGCTTTAGGAAGTATGTCTTAGATAAAAAGACTTGAAATTTGCAATGACATCTTGATTCATGCTTGCTGAATGATGTTAGCAGTCATGAAAACAACTTGTACACCTCCAACAGGTTTTGGGTAACCAGATGCAATGACAATGAGTAGTAATATTTTGGAACAAATCTTTTTTTTTTTTTTTTTTTTTTTTATGAGCAGTAGGTCTCAAAAGTAGCATGAAACTATTTAGTAAACCATGCTGTAAACAGATATGCTATCATCCAGCATTTATTGTTCCATTTATAGAACATAGTTAGCATAATTCTTAAGTGTTCTAGGGTTTTTAGAATAATGACCATTTGTTTTAATTGAAAGTTACAAACTGCATAATCTCTTAACAAGAGAGGCAGCCTGTTCTTTGACGCTTTGAAGCTAAGCATTGACTTCTCTATAGCCATGAAGTCCTAGATGGCATCTTCTGATAGGCTATTTTATTCTTTACATTGGCTACTAGCTGGATATTTATTTTCTTAAAATATTTACTTTTCTACACTATTTAATAATGAGATTCCATGAAAGTAGAAAAACTGAGAAGTATGACATATTTGCTTTGGCTGAGAAGGGCTCCCCGGCACATGGAGTTCCCAGACTTGCAGTCAGGTTCCTGCCTCATCCCTGCTCATCTATGGCCAGTGATCCAGAAAGGCCTGTCAGGGAAAGACAAAGAACCAGCAGGATACTTCCTTATAAGGAAACTCTTGGCAGCATTCACAAAACTCACACTTCCCTTCTCCAAATCAAGAAACACACCAACCTTGCCTACAGGTTTCTCTACATAGTGAGGAATCAGTGGGCAGGTGGTCCAGAGGGTGTAGTCATTATCTTCCCTTACACATACGAGAAGAAACATGTCCCATTGTGCCAAGAGTGCTTATCCAGGAATCTCTAGAGATCCCTAGAGCCCAGTCCAAAGACTCATCCACATCTAGCTCCTAGTCATTCTTTTCAGAGATGGAGGTCTGGTCTACCAGAGCAATAAAATAGATCTGTCAGGATTCAAAGATGCATCTTGATTATAAAATCTAAACCTAAAGTTTCTCACATAATCAAACAGCCTGATGTCATGATTGCTTACTTCATTATTGAAAGAAATCCCCTCTTGATGGTGGCTGCATCTTTCAGTCCAGTGATGGCTCTGACACTGAGCTCTGGATGCACAGGCTGGGGCATGTGCAGCTGCACAGACTCACTCTTTATCAGTAGGTTTCCCAAATCCTGGAACAACGTCTTATCTGGTTTATGGAAAATGTCCATCAGTTCCTCATACATTTTCTTAGTTGTTTCCTCTTTTGAGCCATTTTTAACCTCACTTCTTTTGGCTGCTGTAAGATGTCCTGGCCCTCCTTTTTCAGTTTGTCCAAATGTTGTTGTTCTTCCATATAGAACTGGACGTAGTTCTCCACATTCAATTTTGGTGACATTTTTCACTTGAAACACATAGTCTATCCAATGGTTCATTATTCTCTCATTTAGGTTTCTCTGTTTTCTTGGATCTTGTCCCATACTGATCTCATCTGCTTTACTAGCTTCTGCTGGTCATCATCTGCCCCTTCAATGGGGCAGTGTCTTTAAGCCCTGTGCTCCCGGGAGTTAGAGCACAACAAACACAGCAGCCTCCTGTCCACTTCAATATCTTCTTTCTCTCCTTGTAGGTCTCACATATGTTCCTTAAATTGCCAGAGACTGATTTAGTTCCACCCAGGGAATCCATCTTCTTCACTGATATCAGTTTTGAAGTCTTTCTGCTATGATGGTTCCCTGCAGGCAGGGCAGTGGGCAGGAGTTTAGTTTCCTTCCCAGGAAAGACCGAGGCCTACAAAAGCTATGCCCACAGCCTGTGGTGACTGATCCAGGCAGATGAAGCAGGTGAGTTCTCTCTGGAAGTCTTGTAGAATGTCTGAGTCCATTTTTCTAAGGACTATGTCTGTGATCCCACTGATGCTTGCTGGTGAAGTAATCAGTTTAGGATCGGGACCTCATAGTGTCAGAAGTCTCCCAAGCCAGATGAGCTCCAAACTTCATGCTGCCTGTTATAGAGAAGAATAAAGATGTTTACTTTCTAAAAATTATTCAGAAACTAAATGTTTTTTATTTATTTTGCTATAAAAATTAAAGTTGATTTTTCACGTTTAATTTTAGTATTTCAAATATATTTAAAATTTTTTATTATAAAATATAGAAATTTCTATTTTGGTTTTTTTTACATTTATCATAACCAGTGATTTTTGAATGAATTTAAGGTATATTTTTTAATTGTGATATTTGGAAAGAGAATATACTGAACATTTTTATCCTTTGATAAATATAACTGCATTTTATTTTTTATTTTTTGGCTGGGGCTGGGTTTGAACCTGCCACCTCCAGCATATGGGGCCGCTTTTTATTTTTAATTCTTTTATCAACAGTGAATAAGGTCAAGCTAATGATGGTATTTTTCTGACCTTTCTTTTCTACAAAAAAAGAAAAATATCAAAGAGGCCGTTTGATTAATTTGGTAAAATCTACATAGAAATAAAGTGTGAATTTTATGCTAATAACCCTGAACCATATAAAACTTAGTAATAGGACAGTACAGACTTGTTATTGAAGGTAAATTATTCACTGAAACAATGAAAGTGACCAAAAACCCACCACCAAAATCCAAACCTATAACTTAAGCAGCTTATGTAAAATCTTTGCAATTTTATATACATTTTACTAATGGAAGAATTTAATTACTAATAAAAAACTTGAGAATAAGTTATTGCTATTAAATTCACAAATCAGAATCAATAAATACAATTTTGTCCAACCATTATAAAGTGAAGAAAATTCACAAAATTGGCAAGTTAGAGAGCAAAGATGAATCCATTTCCTGATTAAGATGATCCTGGAAAATGATTTACACATATTTCTAACAGTACGAGGATAGTTATAACAAATGTCTGAATCAAATTAATATTTACTATTTTTCCCTTGGATAAATATAGCAGAGAATTTTTTTGTTTTGCAAATAGGAAAGTAAACTAGAAACTGGCTTTTCTGTTAACTCAAAGTCTTCTGTAATTTGTTATGTGTTTCATAATTTATCTTAAAGATAAGCTTTGGTCATTGATGTAACTGTTTCTAGTCACCTATACTTTCTCAATTAAAATAACACATGTGAATTTGCACATAAAATGTGCATATACCTTAATAGAACTTTTAAAATTTCTTACTGCTTTTTATCTGAACTGTGCAGAAATATTTCAGAACATGCCTCTTCAAATTTCTGAACTTGAATTTAAATATTTAGAATATGATTTGACTAAATATTTCCACCAACTTACATATCTTCACTTCCATCTGTATATATGTGTGAAGAGATACCTGAAGTAAAGTTATTTCTATATAGTGAAAAAAGTTAAAGAACAAATAATATTCAATGAAGACCAGAAAGCATTGATTAAAGAACATTGGTGTTAAGTTTTAAAAGATTGTTTTTAGCCAAATACAGGACATATAGTAGAAGTAGTGGAAATATTATCAAAATGATGCTAGAATGGCTAGCCATGTAAAATGGATGTTTTTTAAAGATCTTATTAATTTTTTGGATGAGAGAACTTGTACCACAACAGTTTTAGACAGCATGATTAAAGACTGTAGCACTCCCAGGAGTGGTCACAGATATGTACAGTATGTAGAAAAAAAAGTTGTACCTCAGAGCTGATCATGATCAAATTAAAAACACCTGACATACGGAATATGTACTAATAAACTTCCGTTAGGTCATGACCAACATGAAAAAAATCAGGACATAGATACTCAGCAAATACTCTACAAGTTTGGACAATATGCTGCATTGAAGAGTTACCATTGGATTCTACTTTAGTGTTAGCATCAAACCCTTAGGAGAAATCCAAAAAATCTTTCCCATTTACACACACCAGGAACTATTCACACTTAGGGCCAGACTAGGCAGCTGGCTGCAGAGCCCAAGAGGTCTTTGTGCCTGGGGGGAAATAGAGCTAATACTGAAGGTCTCTTTCATGTCTGAGTGCACATCTACCTTCTGGTTATAAGAATTTTTGTTTATCAGCCTTTAAATAAAATCCAGAGAAAGCAATCCAGGTCTCCGGCATCTTAGCCCTTCCATAAGGAAAATACTCTGTCAATTCAAGTTTCATTCAGTCAGGAAGACACAAGTATTTGAGGCTTTGGTGATAATTATAATCCTCTGGGAAATTATTTTTCCTTAAAGTCAAGATAAGATCATGTTTGCTGTACTTTCTCTTTTTTTTTTTTTTTTTTTTGAGACGGAGCCTCAAGCTATCCCCCTGGGTAGAGTGCCATGGCATCACAGCTCACAGCAACCTCCAACTCCTGGGCTCAAGCGAGTCTCCCGCCTCAGCCTCCCAAGTAGCTGGGACCACA
>CAUYQV010135946.1:0-11344 GCA_963574575.1 Galagoides demidoff | reverse complement strand
AACTGTAAGAGTATGTAGTGGGACCTGTCTATCCCACAAATGGTGGTAACCCTGGTGGTTGCTGTTTCCCTCCCCTCTGCAACTGGCTAAAGAATCTTTGTGGCCAAGGAGCTGCTACAGCCTGGAATTGGGTCATGCCCTCCTCTCCCTTTGGCCCTCTGCTCCATCCTCTAGGCAGGATGATGCAGGGATGCCCTAGAGCTGGCCAGGCCCAGCTGGAGAGGGAGGCAAGTCCTATTGACACAGGTCTTTCCTAAGGCCACAAGGTTTAGGCTGGTGGCCCAGGACCATCACGCTACCTTAATAAAGATTCTGGAATAAAACCGGCTTTGGCTTTTTGGTTTGGGTGGTCGTATGGGTAGAAGAAGCATATTTCTAGACTGTGATTCTGATGTAATGAGGTGTGGAAGTCAATGGCCTAAAGCAGGGATCACCAAGTCTTTTGTGTTAAGGGCAAGATATTTAGGCTTTGTGAGGTATATGGTCTCTGCCCCCAATATAGTTCTGCTTTATAAGGTGACCTGTTTTCCTGAAAATCACTATGCTATGCAAACTGCACAACAAAAACCATAGGGTTTTTGGGGAAAATGGAGCTTGAGGAAAATGAGCTTTGGGGAAAATGGCACTCAAAAACTTAATGAGTGATACTCTTAAAAAAAGCAACAGAGGGGCGGTGCCTGTGGCTCAGTGGGTAGGGTACCAGCCCCATATACTGAGGGTGGCAGGTTCCAACCTGGCCCCAGCCAAACTGCAACAAAAAAATAGCTGGGTGTTGTGGTGGACCCTGTAGTCCCAGCTACTTGGGAGGCTTAGGCAAGAGAATCGCCTAAGCCCAGGAGTTGGAGGTTGCTGTGAGCTGTGATGCCACAGCACTCTACTGAGGGCAACAGTGAGACTGTCTCTTAAAAAAAAGCAACAGGGGCTTCACGCCTATGGCTCAAGCAAGCAGCTAAGGTAACAGCCATATACACCTGAGCTGGCGGGTTCGAATCCAGCCCAGGCCCACCAAATAACAAGGATGGCTGCAACCACAAAATAGCCAGGTGTTGTGGCGGGCGCCTGTGGTCCCAGCTACTTGGGAGGCGGAGGCAGGAGAATCGCTTGAGCCCAGGAGTTGGAGGTTGCTGTGAGTTGTGATGCCATAGCACTTTACCCAGGGCGACAGCTTGAGGCTCTGTCTCAAGAAAAAAAGGCAACAGGATAGCTTTACTTCTACACTGAATACTTAAGTGATAAAGATTATAACAAACATGGCCATTATCTTTTTTTGCCCTCGTTTGAGTGCCATGGTGTCACAGATCACAGCAACCTTTTAACTCTTGGGTTTAAGTGATTCTCTTGCCTTAGCCTCCCAAGTAGAACATGGCCTTTATTTTGAAGAAGACATAAAGCTTCTTATGGAAATAAGGAAGTTAACTTAGGATCTACTCATACTTTTTTGACTCATAGAGAGTCACTATGTAGCCCTCAGTAGAGTGCTGTGTCATCACAGCTCACAGCAACCTCAAACTCTTGGGCTTAATTCTCTTGCCTCAGCTTCCCAAGTAGGGAAGTAGGGACTACAGGTGTCCACCACAATGCCCAGCTATTTTTTGTTGCAGTTGTCATTGTTATTTAGCTGGTGTGGGCTAGGTTTGAACCTGCCAGCCTCAGTGTATATGGCTGGTGCTGCCAAGATCTACGCATCCCCCCTTTTTTTTTGAGACAAAGCCTCAAGCTGTCCCCCTGAGTAGAGTACTGTCACATCACAGCTCACAGCAACCTCCGACTCCTGGGCTCAAGTGAGTCTCCTGCCTCCATCTCCCAATTAGCTGGGACCACTGGGATCACAGGAGCCCGCCACAATGCCTGGCTATTTTTTTTGGTTGCAGCCATCATTATTGTTTGGCGGGCCTGGGCTGGATTCGAACCTGCCATCTTAGGTGTATGTGGCTGGCGCCTTAGCCACTTGAGCCACAGACGCCAAGCCAGATCTACTCAACCTTGAGCCAACCTTATCTTTAAGCTAGCCTCTACATCTCCATTTTCCTCAAGGAGGGGCTTTTTCTTGTAGCCCTTTCATCCACAGTTGAAACATGACCATCTTTGGACAGCCTACTCCTGGTTGCTGGCATTCAACCAAAGCAGCCAGTGTCATGTGAGGGGGAGGCAGCCAACATGTTCCTCGCTCCACAAGGGCTATCAAGGTGAGTGTAGCCTAGAGAAACAAACGTTTAGCTCAGAGGGTTAGGGGTGAGGCCCTCTGTAAAAACCAGGTCAGAATCTACCTCAGAGACAGCAACAGAAGGAAAGATCTTTTCCTTCCAACTGAAGAAGGAAAAGGCCTCCAATGACTACACCAAAATGAAGAGGGTCAATAAATACCTGTTTTGTTTTTTTCGAATCCCAGTGACTTGGCAACAGCCAGAAAGTACTTAAACTGAATCCCAGCTGGGGAGAGGTGATGCTGGGATTCCCATTCTTAAGTCAGCTCTTAGAACTGAGCAGAAAGCAGGCCTAGAGTGGAGTGGGGAGCCTGCCAGGCCTGTCATCCTTCTCATCTTAATGCAGCGAGCCACAGAGGCCCCTGTGACGCCTTACTGCCCTGACCTGGGTCTTCTCTCATTAAGGCTCAGTGTCTTTAGTCACCAACAGGGGGCCTGGCATATTCCCATGCCCCTTGGATTAGGACAGGTGACTGTTTCTTCACTCCATGGTGATGGGAACATCTTCCACATCGCGGGGCACTGCACTCTGAAGCTCACGCCTGATTTCGGGAGACAGTTGTGCATGGGGCTGTAGCCGGAGCAGTTCCAGGAGGGCCTCTTTCTGATCTGTGGCCAAGTCTGCCTTGTAGCGCTGGACCAAAGTCAGGAGGCACTGGTGCCAGAGCACAGGGAGCTCACGAGTCTCTGTCCGGAACCCCAGGAAGTGGAAGACGAGGGCATCCAGCACTCGGTAAGGCAGTGCATACTTCTTATCCAGCAGCAGTCGCAGGAAGATGCTGTTGGCACCACTGTATTCCATCTCAGCAATTTTCAGCATGGCTGCACTGATGGGAAAGGGAGGTGGGGTGGGATTAGAGAAGGATCAACTTCACCTCACTTCTGCTCACCTCTGTGCTCTTCCCCTCTTCTACCCCCCCACTCCCCGCCCCCAGCTCTTACACTATAGGATTCCTAAAAGAGCAATCTCAGGCCGCCTTCCCACCTACCCAATCTTATTATACTCCCTTGACTCCAGTTATCATCTCTAGACAGATCCATCCCAAATTGCTACCTCTGGCTTAGACTGTTGGTCTCAATAACCAGCTGGAGTATGTCCAAACACGCTGACATCTCCACCCCTAATCTCCTTTCTTCCTGTGTTCCCTATTCATTTTTTCAACTATTTATGGAGAACATACCACAAGCCAGGCTGGGACTGTTCTTGTGGAGCTTTTATTCTAGTGGAATAAGGATATAACCACTGGTTTAAACAAGCCAGAAACCCAAGGAGTTAAGGGCTAAGGTTAACTCCTTCCCTACTCTGACCACCATCCCCAAGTCCCGGCAATTCCATTATCTGAATATTGACCAGTTCTCCTCCACCCCCACCAACACTACCTGGAATGCAACACGGGGATGGAGCACTTGGTGATGATGCTACCCACAATGATGGCTTCCCGGAGGGTACAAGTGCCCGATTCGCACAGTGGGATCAGGATCCCTGGGGAGGATCAGAGGGCAGTCATTTTGAGTCCAGGGTGAGAGAAGGTATTATAGTAGGAAGCATTCCCCATGACTTCAGGGACTAAAACTTGGCCTTAGAGACAGCCACTTCTCAAGTCAGGTCTGCTGCTTCCCCCCCTCCAGAAGCCTGGCCTTTCCCTTTCTTCCCTGCCTCTGGGTTCCCACCTTTGAACCAGGCTCCAGGTTTGAACAGGGCCTTCTTGAGTGCCATGTAGAGGTGGAAGTTGAGTCGTTTGTATTCAGCGATGTCATCTCGTACCCGGGGCAGCAGAACTAGGTTGTAGAAGCGCTGGGCCATGCGTTCCTTCAGGTTAGAGGCAAAAATCCTAGTGGGGCATAAGAGGGGAGTTCCTAAGTCACATTGATGGTCTGGACCTGGCCCTTCAGGTATCAGTGCGCATGCAAGAGATTTTAAAGTAATATATGGAACTGCTCTCAATGAGGGATGTGTGGGAGAACTGTGAGCATGAAGAACCAAGGTTTGATTAAAGAAAGAAGAGGGAGGCAACAGGTACCAAATGATTAATGCTGTCACTGGCAGAACCAGAGTGCTTCTGAACTGATGGTTCCTTAGCTCCTCATCTTCCTCTCCACAGCATGAGTCCTCTGCACCCTACTTTCCCAAGGTACATGAGCATGTCCAGGTAGCCACAGACTTCGGAGGCCACTCTGACAGGGTTGTATCCTAGTTGCTATAGCTCTCCCTTAGAAATTCATTCTAGGGGATTCCCACCTGCATCTTGGCCCCCCAAAATGAAATAGGAAAAGCTAGGAAAATGATGAAATATAGAAGGACAAAAGAGAGCTCTGAGACAAGCTCAAATGTATGGCAAAACTTGTATATCCCTGGCCTAGCCTTCGCCTATAGACTCTACCTGGTGGCTTGGTACATGGCAGCTGCAGTCCAGGCCTCAGGCTCTGTGACATAGAGGATCTGCTCCCAGTTGGAGAGTGCAGGGATGATCTTAAATGCCTTGGGCAGTTTCCCACTGCGGTACTTAGATAACACCTAGGGATGAGGGAGGTAAAATAATCATCATTAATAAACTACTGCTTGCTATGTGCCAGGTGCTTATCTGGATGCCACTTTTTTTTTTTTTTTTTTTTTTTTTTAAGAGACAGAGTCTCACTTTGTTGCCCTCGGTAGAGTGCCATGGCGCCACAGCTCATAGCAACCTTCAGTTCTTGGGCTTAAGCAATTCTCTTGCCTTGGCCTCCCAAGTAGCTGAGACTACAGGTGCCTTCCACAACGCCCACCTATTTTATTGTTGCATTTGGCTGGGGCTGGGTTTGAACCCGCCACCCTCGGTATATGGGCCCTACTTACTGAGCCACAGGCACCGCCCATCTGGATGCTTTTTATATATTAACTCACTTCACCCTCACAAAAACCCTTTAAGGAGGTACTATTCTGTTTACTTTACAATGATAAAAGAGTTCTAGCAACTGACCCAAGACTGTCAGGTCACTAACAGGCAGAGCAGGAATCTGAACCTACACACTGACCCTTAAGTCTGTTTCCTGTTATCATGCCTGATTTGGTGTGGGATGTGGGCAAAAACCCCTGAGGCAGGTGCTCACAGCCCCTGTAAGGTTATTCCACCTTGGCTCCCCTCTCAGCTCTTACCTCCCGGACCCCCCTGTACACCTCCAGGACCCGGGGGTCCAGCTGGGGCATAGGGAAGCCTGACACCTCTGACATGACTGTCTCAACCTCTGTTTGCTTCTCAGTTAGCTTCTCCATGATGATGTCAGCCAGGGTGCGCCTAAAAGGTGAGATGGCAAGGGAAGGGGAGGGAAGAGAGAGGAGAGCAGTGGTCACTGGGAAGCTCCAGGCTCTCCATAGTCCCTTATGAGCATCAATGAACTGTGACCCTTCTAGGATGTGCAGCCTTAGTCCCCTCTCTGCACTCATCCTCCTACCACTGGAATCACTGTACAGCGCAAAAGAACTGAAAGTCATTCGATTTAAGACAAAGCTAGTAGTTATACGGTATTATTATGAACCAACTCTGAAGTCCGTCTTCCAAGTTCAAATCCTGGCTCTTCCGCTTCCTGTATGATCATGGCATGTTACTTTACCACTCTATGCCTCAGTTTCCTCAACTGTGAAAGAGATATAATACCTCCTTCATAAGGTTAATGTACAGATTAAATAAGTTTTTTTTTTAATTTATTTATTTTCTTTTTTCAGATTAAATAAGTTAATGTCTATCTGTTACTTGGAACTACCAGCATATAACATGTTTGTAAGGAGCTCTGCCTCTTTCAAATACACCCATCATATGCTGGCAATATGCTGAGACCCCTCCAATTACAAATTCTTGGTCTGATTACTCTAGAGTGGTTTTGTAGATAACCTGAACTATCTACAAGATTTCACATAGCTGGGATCATTAGAGTGACTATGACACCAACTTTCTTCTCACTTAAATTTATTTTATTTTTTGGAGACAGTCTCACTTTGTTGCCCTTGGTAGAATGTATGTCATCACAGCTCATAGCAACCTCAAACTCTTGGGCTCAAGAGATTCTCTTGCCTCAGCCTCCCAAGTAGCTGGGACTACAGGCACCTGTCACAATGCCCGGCTATTTTTAGAAATGAAGTCTTGCTCTGGCTCAGGCTGGTCTTGAACCTGTGAGCTCAGGCAATTCATCCATCTTGGCTCCCAGAGTGCAAGGATTACAGGCATGAGCCTAATAGGATAATTCTGTAAGAAGAATGATTTATCTCAACACATAACTGATTACTTTCCTGATGCAATCAACAGGCACTCTGTAATTTGATTTTTTTTTTTTTTTTTTCTGAGAAAGAGAGCCTCAAGCTGTCACCCTGGGTAGAGTGCCATAGCATCACAGCTCACAGCAACCTCCAACTCCTGGGCTCAAGCAATTCTCCTGCCTCAGCCTCACAAGTAGCTGGGACCACAGGCGCCTATCACAACACCTGGCTATTTTTTGGTTGCAGCTGTCATTGTTGTTTGGCGGGCCCAGGTTGCATTTGAACCACCACCTTAGGTATATGTGGCTGGCGCCTTAGCCACTTGAGCCACAGGCGCTAAGCCTCATTTTTGTTTTTATGGGGGGGAAGCAAGACATCAACTGTATAAAGTACAGTATATGTCACTGAAAATATGCATTGTATGGCTACACAAAAGCAGCTTGTTGAACAAATGACCCCATGGTTCATTAAAGAACAAAGCTTCCAGAAGCAAAAAAAAGAAACATGAAATCTACAAAATAAAGCCCTCCCAGCAACACCAATAAGCCAAGCAACTTGAAACTGGCACAGGTGAATCAGAAAGGATGCAGTTGACTATGTTTCTCGGAAGTGAAATAATGGACCATAACACAGGTTGTCTCAAAACTTTCATAGTGACTCACATAACTCACCCAAGGTCTCATAGCTGTCAAATAGGGGAAAAGAGTCAAGCTCAAGTCTTTCAAGTTTGAAAGTTATTTTATAATACCCTATAATATGCTCCCTAAACTAAATGGTCTCTAACTGCTGAGCTTACGTGAATCTAGCCTTGCTTTCTGAATATGCCAGCTACCAATTTTTAAGACTGCCAGGAGTTCCTGTTTCTAGTAGTTTATCTCTTGTATTTATTGTAAGCTGGAAAACCATTCTGCTAAATTCATCAGAATTATCTCTAAAGTATAAGTTATGAGGTCTTGAGAAAGAACCTCTCTGGCAGGATCACCCCAAGTACACACTTTGTGACATCTATTTTAGCTGTCGAGCATCAATCTGGGAACAAGGCTCATTTCTTCATTCTGTGCTCTCTAAATAAGCTGCCATAGAACTTATCAGTCTCCCTGTCTTTCTGCAGTATGGTTAGCAATGAGAGATGTATTAACCCAACACAGCATCATGTTATTATCAGAGGGTCAGAAAGAACTGGTTGAGGGCTCTTATCCTAGACTCCCCCTCCCCTGAGCTAAACTCTTTGACCTCAGGGATTTGACCACAGGCAGCCTCAATGCCTGCATATCTTGGAGCTAGCATTAATTATAGATAGGAATAAATTAGTGGTTCTAACTGAGGGTGATACCTCCCTCCTGCCCACGCACCTCTGGCAATGTCTAGAGTCCTTTTGACTGTTACAATTAGAAGGAAGGTCACTGGTATCTAGATGGTAGAGACTGGAGATTATCTGCTAAATATCCTATATTGCATTGCATAAGCCAGTCTCCACAAAAAAGAATTATACAGCCCAAAATGCCAATAGTGCTTAGGTTGAAAAACCCTCAATTAAATGAAACTTAGGTACGAAAGAGCTCTGCCCAAGGAAGATGAGCTTATCACCAAAAAACTGAGCTACCAAGACCAAATGCAATGGGACGGATCTCTCAAGAGACATAAAAAGGGCTTTAGCTGTAACTGGGCAGTTCTAGAATACATGTACAGAAGAAACGGAGGGATTTTGAGTCTGGGTTATCACCCTATTTAGAATGGTCCTTTGAGTGTGGGCCAGTTCTGTCAAAAGTGGTCCTCCAGAACTAGCAATGCCAACACCATTTCCAAAGGTAGAGAATGAAAATCATGCCAGGATCTGCAGAAACTTTCTGCCAGGACCTACTATGCTAAATCCCCAGCCTACCTGGCAGGAGGATTCTTGTTCATGAACATCTCAATGGCACGCTCATCCTCAGGGTCCACAACCACCTCTGCATGGTGGCCCACTCCTGTAATCGTGGCAGCTTTCTCCAGGGTGGGCCACTCCTCATCCTCATCATCTGATCCATCTTGTGGCACTCCAGGACCTAAAAGGGGACAAAATGGATGAGCACATCAAGGAGAGGGTGAGAGATTTAGTCAATTTAACTTTAGCCATTGTGTAGTACAGGCTTCACAGGTGCTTGCAATAAATATAGATGTGTGCAGTGAAACAGATGAGGCCCACAGCATCTTCCAGTCCCAGAGGCTTGTAATTTTGCTTAAGAAACAAAATGTATACATAGGAAACAATCAGACAGCAATGCTTAAAGCTATTACCATAAATAAAAATTAACACACCACCACACTCAGTTATTATAACAGGATTTTTTTTTGAGACAGAGTCTCACTATGTCACCCTTGGTAGAGTGCCGTGCCATCACAGCTCACAGCAACCTCAAACTATTGGGCTGGATAAGTGATTCTCTTGCCTCAGCCTCTCAAGTAGCTGGGACTACAGGTGCCCGCCACAATGTCTGGCTATTTTTTGTTGCAGTTGTCATTGTTGTTTAGCTGGCTTGGGCCAGGTTCAAACCTGGGACCCTCAGTGTATGTGGTTGGCGTGGTAACCATTGTGCTACGAGCACTGAACCAGGATTTATTTATTTATTTATTTTTGGAGATAGAGTCTCACTTTATTGCCCTGGGTAGAGTGCTGTCGTGTCATAGCTCACAGCAACTTCAAGCTCTTGGGCTTAAGTGATTCTCTTGCCTAAGCCTCCCAAGTAGCTGGGACTACATGCACCTGCCACCAATGCCTGGTTATTTTTTGTTTGTTTGTTTCACAGGCCCAAGCTGGGTTTGAACCCACCAGCTCCAGAGCATGTGGCTGGAGCCCTAATCACTGAGCTATGGGTGCCCAGCCTGTAGCATGATTTTCTAAATGCACCATACATACATTAACTGGTTAACCCTCATAACTCCTAGAAGTAGGTAGGTACTGTTATTATATCCAGTTTCTTTTTTTTTTTTGAGAAAGAGCCTCAAGCTGTCCCCCTGGGTAGAGTGCCGTGGCACCACAGCTCACAGCAACCTCCAACTCCTGGGCTCAAGCGAGTCTCCTGCCTCTGCCTCCCAAGTAGCTGGGACCACAGGTGCCCGCCACAATGCCTGGCTAATTTTTGGTTGCAGCCGTCATTGTTGTTTGGTGGGCTGGGCTGGATTTGAAGCCGCCACCTTAGGTGTATGTGTCTAGCACCTTAGCCACTTGAGCCATAGGCGCCGAGCCATCATATCCAGTTTCAATGGGTACACTGAAGCACAGAAGAGCTGAGCATTCTTTACCACTATTCTACACACAGTAGGGCTTGTTGACATGCCAAAATGAATGGTAGAGACAATACACACTTAGAAAATGAGTGCCAAGGACAGTTAAGCTCTGGACAGGCTGTTTGGGAGAAGGAGAATGCCCCAGACTTGGGTAACAATATTGGGAAAGGGGCTTAGTTATACTTGTCTCACGGGCAAAAGGAAAAAATAGTGGGAAAGGTGAAGCCAGTCTTGGGGGGTGGAGGGGCTTAAAAGCCGGCAGAGGAGTTCAGATTTAATCCACCAGTGCATTTAAATGTTTTTTTTTTTTTGCAGTTTCTGGCTGGGGCTGGGTTTGAACCCACCACCTCCGGCATATGGGGCCCAGCGCCCTACTCTTTTGAGCCACAGGTGCCACCCTTTGCGGTTTTTTTTTTTTTTGCAATTAAATAGATTTTTATAAGACTACAGCTATGGCTTAGCGCCTATGGCTCAAGTGGCTAAGGCGCCAGCCACGTACACCTAAGGTGGCGGGTTCGAATCCAGCCTGGGCCCGCCAAACAACAATGATGGCTGCAACCAACAAATAGCTGGGTGTTGTGGCGGGCGCCTGTGGTCCCAGCTACTTGGGAGGCAGAGGCAGGAGACTTAAGCCCAGGAGTTGGAGATTGCTGTGAGTGAGGCCACAGCACTCTACCCAGGGGTATAGCTTGAGGCTCCGTCTCAAAAAAAAAAAAAAAAAGATTACAGCTATCTGGGCATCTAGAGGGGTCTAGTAATCCAAGTGGGCAGATAAAATGCTACATATTCATAGGTCATTAACAACAGAAGCAACGTATGATAAAAGGCAAATAAAGGGGAACAGATATTTTCTCCACACACCAACAACTCACAAATCTGTACCTGAGTGTGGATCTCTTAGTGCTAGACCCTTAACTACAGGTACTTCATGCATAGTTGTTCTTCAATGACCCCAGGCACGTCAAATCTCACCTGTCTTCAATTAAACTCCTTTCATTCCTTCTAGGTCTATACCACTCACTGTACTCTTACAGGTCACTAAATGGCACCATCATCTGCTCAATGCTATACCTGGGAGGCTCTTGAAATACATTTGATTTAGTCAATACTGTACTCAAAACTCTCCAAAGCTTCCCACTGCAGTAAAGATAGATTTATTTTTTTTTCAAATTTTTAAATGATTATTATTTTTCAGACAGAGGTTCACTTTAGTGCTGTGGCATCATAGTTCATAGCAACCTCAAACTCTTCAGCTCAAGTGATTCTCTTACCTCAGCCTTCCAAGTAGCTGGAACTACAGGTGCCTGCCACAATGCCCAGGTATTTTTAGAGATGCGATCCCGCTGTGGCTCAGGCTGATTTCAAAACTGTGAGCTCAGGCAATCCACCTGCCTTGGCCTCCCAAGTTCTAGGATTACAGGCCTGAGCCAGTGCACCTGGCTAAATTTTTAATTATTAAGGGTACATATAATTATATATATATTTTGTTGTTGTTGTTGTTGCCCTTGGTAGAGTGCCATGGCATCATAGCTCATAGCAACCTCTAGCTCTTGGGTTAGGCGATTATCTTGCCTCAGCCTCCTGAGTAGCTGGGACTACAGGCGCCTGCCACAATGCCCGGTTATATTTTTTGTTGCAGTTTGGC
>CAUYQV010135943.1:0-18397 GCA_963574575.1 Galagoides demidoff | reverse complement strand
GCCTGCCTTCTCCTCCTTCCCCTTCAGAGGTGATTCCAAGAACAAGCTTCAGAACAAGGAAGAAAAGGCTTAAGTTTCACAACCTCCCCCACCCACCAAGTTCTCAGTGGATGAACAAAGGTGGAAATCCACCAAGGCTGTATTAATCAAGGTTGAAGATATATCCATTGTCAACCAAGGCTGTATTAATCATGGTTACATAACTGTAACCATTGCTGTGTCCATGACTACCCAAGCTGTAACCCCCCCCAACCAGCCACGTTTTGCTTCTGTAGTATGCTTGCACAAAAATTATATAAGGCAACTTGCCCACTACTGGGATGGAACTGTCTCTCAAGTCAGTCCCCTGCACAAATTCAATACATTTCTGACTGATTGGACTTAAGAGGTGTCTGACTCCATTTTCAGGTCTAGGGGTATTATAGAAGAAGGTAGGTACATGGCCTACAGATGCATGAAAAAATGCTCATCATCCTTAATCATTAGAGAAATGCAAATCAAAACCACTTTGAGATATCATCTAACTCCTGCAAGAGTAGCCCACATCACAAAATCCCAAAACCATAGATGTTAGCATGGATGTAGAGAAAAGGGAACACTTCTACACTGCTGATAGGAATGCAAAATAATGCATTCCTTTTGGAAAGATGTTTGGAGAACACTTAGGGATCTAATAATAGATCTGCCATTCTATCCTTCAATTCTCAACTAGGTATATATCAAGAAGACCAAAAATCACTTTATAACAAAGATATCTGTACCAGAATGTTTATTGCAGCCCAATTCATAATTGCTAAGTCATGGAAGAAGCCCAAGTACCCATCAACCCATGAATGGGTTAATAAATTGTGGTATATGTACACCATGGAATATTATGCAGCCTTAACAAAGATGGAGACTTTACCTCTTTCATGTTTATATGGATGGAGCTGGAACATATTCCTCTTAGCAAAGTATCTCAAGAATGGAAGAAAAAGTATCCAGCCCTACTATGGAACCAATTTATAAATACCCACACTTCCATATGAAAGCTATAACCCAACTACAGCCCAAGATGAAGGTGAAAGAGAAGGAGCAGGGGAGGAGGAAGGATGGGTGCAGGGAGGGTAATTGGTGGGACTACACCTATGGTAGATTTTACAAGAGTACATGTTACATCTATTAAGTGTAGAATATAAATGTCTTAACACAATAACTAAGAAAATGCAGTGAAGGCTATGTTAATCAGTTTCATGAAAGCATTTCAAATTGTATATAAAACCAGCACATCATCCCCCATAATTGCATTAATGTACACAGCTATGATTTAATAAAAAAAGAAACTTTATATTGAGATCTTTTAATTTTAAGTGGTCAGTGTCTTCACCATGATATATGACCTAGTTATAAGTGAGTGTGGAAGACATTACTAGATTTTTTTTCATCCCTCAATGTATGAAGCCTTCAACTATGTATGAAAAATGCATGGAAAGAGGCAGAACTTGCTTCCAGAAAACATCAGAGTCACTTCCTGAGCTTCCCTTTTATGGACACATGACCTAGGTGCAGCCAATCAGATTTCATCACTGGGTTTTTTGGTGGAAAGTTGGTGAAAGGAGGAAGAATAGGCCTTGTAGTATCCATCAGGTGATGATGATGATCACATCCAGTTGAAGTGTTATCATACTTCACTTATAGAGGCAGTTTTAACAATGGTTTCCAGTAGCAACATCCACAGCTCACTGATAGTTGCATGGCCTAACTTGTGGCATCTTGTGTCAGTGGAAGGAACACACACTGGTGAATGTTCTGAGCTGTAGAGTTTGAGACTCAGTTCTCTAGCCCTTTAAGGTATTCTGTGGGTATCAAAAATTGAGAAGTAATTTATATACATTAAATCCCACACATCTTAAATATTATTAGTTTGATCAGTTTGACAATTTTATAAACCTGGAGATTACCTCCCCTCCAGTCCTAAAGATATAAAATGTTTATTTTTTCTCCATGGTTCTTTCCAGAGAAAGTACTGATTTTCCTACTAAAGAAGCCAATTTCTTATTTCTGTCACCACAAGTTAGTTTTGTGTATTCATGGAGATGACATCATGTAGATTTGAGATTTCTCTTGCAATTGATTTCTGTTTTTATTTTGATGTTGTATGAGAAGATATATGGTATGATTTCAATTTTTCTGAATTTGCTGAGGCTTGTTATGTAGCCTAAGATATGCTCAAAGCTGGAAAATGTCCCATGTGCTGCTGAAAAGAAAGTATATCAAGTAGTTTTTTGGGTAGAAAGCTCTGTAAATGTTTGTTTGGTCCATTTGTTCCAGAGTCCCATTTAATGCCAGTGTTTTTTTTTTTTTTATTGATTTTCTTCTTTGATGATCTATCTTGTTCTATCAGTGGTGTGTTGAAGTCTCTGGAAATTATTATTATGATGTTACTTTCTTTGCTTACATCTAGTGGAATTTGTTTTATGAATTTGGTAGCTGTTATGTTAGGTGTATACGTATTTAGGATTATCGTGTCTTCTTGCTGAACTGGTCCCTTTACCACTATATAATTATCATTTTTTTTTTACATTGTTGGCCTAAAGTCTATTTTATCAGATATGAGAATACTTCTACTGGCTCTATTTTTATTTCTGTTAACATAGAATAATTTTTCTAACTCTATAGCTTGAGTCTGTTAGATGCCATGTGGATTAGTTGAGTTTCTTGGAGACTACATGTAATTGATTACATTCCTTCATCCATATAGATAGTCCATGTGTTTTAAGTGGGGGATTAAGACTGTGCATGCTCACATTCAGTGTTAGCATGGACATATGGATACTTTTCTGTTCATCATATTGAATGATACACTCTCTTTTGTTTTCCTTCTTTTGGTACTGTTTTATAAGAGCTGTGTGCTTTAACCTTCAGATATTTTTACACTGGTGAGTATCTATTATTCTGTTTCATGTATAGTACACTTCTGAGCATTTCCTATAAGGCAAGCCTAATAATAACAAAATACCTAAGTGTTTGCTATCTGGGAGCATCTTTATTTCTCCATCACTTATGAAACTTAGTTTTGTATGATACAAAATTCTTGACTGGTAGTTTTTCTGTTTAAGAAGACTAAACATGGGCCCTCAATATATTCTAGCTTTTAAGGTCCCTGCTGAAAAATCTAGTGATGGTCTGATGAATTTACTTTTGTGGGTTTGTTGTTGTTTTCATTTTGTAGCTTGTGGAATTTTTTTCTCCACTTTGAGTTTGGTTCCTGATCTGAGTGGAAATGTTTTCAATTTTACTCCATTCAGTATGATATTGCTGTGGGTTTGCTGTAGATGGCCTCTATTGGTTTAAGAAATATCCTTTCTATACCTATTTTTTTAAGTGTTCTGATCATGAAAGGATGCTGGATATTGTCAAAAGCTTTTTAGGCATCTATTGAGAGAATCATATGGTCTTTGTTTTTTAGTTTGTTTATGTGATGTATTATATTTATTGTTTTATGTGTATTGAACCAACCTTAAGATGCTGGGATGAAACCCACTTGGTCATGGTGTTTAATATGTTTGATATATTGCTGGATTCTGTTTGCTAGGATCTTATTGAATATTTTTGCATCTATGTTCATTAAAGTTATTGGTCTATAATTTTCTTTTCTTGTTGGGTAATTTGGTGATCAGAGTGATATTTGCTTCATAGAGTGTGTTGGAAAGTATTCCTTTTTTTTGATGTTTTGGAAAAGGTTAAGTAATACAGGTACTAGTTCCTCTTTAATGGTTTGGTAGAATTCTGAAGTGAAGCCATCTGGTACCGGACTCTTCTTTTTGGGGAGATTTTGTATAGTTTATTGTATTTCAGTACTTGATATAGGTCTTTTCAGCATTTCCAATTCTTTCTGCTTAAGTATAGGAAGGTGGTGTGTTTGCAAGTATTGATCAACTTCTTTCAGATTTTCATATTTATGAGAATGAAGTTTTTTGTGCTATTCATTAAGGATTCTTTGAATTTCTGAGGTGTCTTTTGTTATTTCACCTTTGTCATTTCTGATGGTATTAGGAACTTTAATTTTTTATTTTTGGTTAGGTTGGCTGAAGGTTTATCAATTTTGTTGAATTTTTCAGAAAACCAACTTTTTGATTTATTGATCTTTTGAATAATTATTTTGTTTTTTATTTCATTTAATTCTGCTCTAATTTTGGTTATTTTTTTTTCATCTGCTGAGTTTGGGACTGGAATGTTCTTCCTTTTCCAGTTGCTCAAGATGTCCCATTAAGTTGTTAACTTCCTCTCTTTCCATTCTCTCTCTTTTTTTTCCCATTCAAATTTCCGTTATTATTTCTTATAGCATAACTATGTACATTAGTGCAATCATGGGGTACAGTGTGCTGTTTTCATATACATTTTGAAATACTCTCATCAAACTGGTTAACATAACCTTCATGTCATTTTCTTAGTTATTGACTTAAGACATTCATACTCTGCCTTTAGAAAAATTCACTTTCCATTCTCTTGAGGAAGGCTTGCGATGCTATAAATTTACCTCTTAGGACTACCTTTGCAATATCTCAGAAGTTCTGGGAATTCATGTCTTCATTATAGTTTTGTTCCAAAAATTTGGTAATTTCCTTCTTAATTTCATCTATGACCCAGCTATCATTCAGCATAAAGTTATTTAGTTTCCATGTCTTTTTATGAGTGTGCAGATATCTGTCATTGATGAGTTCAACTTTTATTGTGTAATGATCCAAGAAAATGCAAGGAATAATTTCTATACATTTAAATTTGCTGGGGTTAGACTTGTGACCTAAGATCTGATCAATTTTGGAGGATGTTCCTTGGGCTGATGAGAAGAATGTGTATTCGGTTTTGTTAGGATGAATTGTTCTATAGATGTCTGTTAAATTCAATTGTTGTATGGTGAGGTTTAAGTCCAAAATTTCTTTGCTTAGTTTCTCATTGGATTATCTATCCAACATTGCAAAAGGGGTGTTAAAATCTCCAACTATTATGGTGCTGGAGGATATTAAATTGCTCATGTCTGCCAGGGTCTCCATTATAAATTGGGGAGCATTCTGGTTGGGTGCATAAATGTTAATAATTGACATCTCATCATGTTGAGAGTGACCATTCTTGTCTTTCCTTACTTTTGTTGGTTTAAAGCCTAGTGTATCTGCAAATAAAATTGCCACCCCTGCTTTTTTCTGATTTTAGTTTGCCTGGATTACAGATGCCCATCCCTTCGCCCTGAGTCTATATTTATCCTTTAAGGTAAGATGAGATTCTTGCATGCAGAAGATATCTGACCTGTGTTTTTGTATCCAGTCAGCCCACCTGTGCCTCTTAAGAGGACAGTTTAAGCCATTCACATAAATTGAGAGTATTGATAAACTTGGTAGTATTTTGGGTGTTAAGTTTTTTGAAAGTCCAGTGGACATTTTGAATCTTTTCACCATTGTGGAAATTGGGTTTTGGTCAAGAATTTCAGAGTGAGTTTACTTTGGTGGTAGAGCATTGTGCTGGTCATTATGGAAGATGGGTCTGAGGATATCCTGGAGAGCTGGTTTGGTTATGGCAAATTTCTTCAATGTGTGTATGTCATTAAAGTATTTAATTTCCCCATCATTAATGAAGCTCAGTTTAGCTGGATACAGGATCCTGGGCTTAAAGTTGTTTTGTTTTAGGAGATTGAATGTCAATGACCATCCTCTTCTAGCTTGAAAAGTTTTAGCAGAGAAATCTGCAGTCATTCTAATATGTAGGTTGTGATTTTCTTATGTCTGGTTGTTTGCAGGATTTTCTCCTTCATATTAACTTTGGTGAAGTTAATTACAATGTGTCTAAAAGATGCTTTATTTGGGTTGAGTTGTGCTTGGGTTCTGAAACTGTCTGCTATCTGAATTTCAGTATCTCTTGCTGTGCTTAGGAAGTTCTCCTCAATTATCACTTGAAGTAGAGAATCTGTGCCTTTTGGATCATCCTCTTCTCCTTCAGGGATTCTTTGAGGTGAACGTTTGCTCTTTTGGGGTGGTCCCACAATTCTCTCAGGGAATGATCCATTTTTGCCCTCTACTTTTCTTCTTCTTTGAGTGTTTGGGAGCATTCAAAAGCTTTATCTTCAATGTCAGAGATCCTTTCTTCTGCCTGCTCCATTCTGTTACTGAGGGATTCTGCTATAGTTCTCAGATCTTTGAGGGCTGCAAGCTTAGCCTCAACATATTAAAATCTTTGGTGTTTTTGTCTTTGAATTCATTGAATTCTTGAGACAACTTTTGAATTGCTCCTTGAATTTCTAATTCCATCTTTTCCTCCATTCTGTTAATCTTATTTGCAATCTAAATTTTGAATTTGATTTCTGGCATCTCAGCTATTTGTTTATGATGGGATCTCCCATTGTTTCTCCTTTGTCATTCCTTGGTGGAGTTGTCCTACTCTGATTATTCATGTTGCCAGAGTTTTTCCACTGATTCCTCCCCATGATTATTTTTCACTGTTAGGCTAGAGAAGCTGGGAAGTTGAAATTGGATTGAGGGCTTCTGGAGTTGTAATTAACCAGTCCTCTACTAAAGAACTGGGGTTGGTTATTGTGGCTTTTCCCTTAGAGCTTTACAAAGGTCACATTCAGAGCTAGAGCCTGAAACTCTGGGGACTTGCTTGGTGTGGTGGGGCTAGATGGTGCTGACCAGTATTCAGCTAGTCTCTGTCCAATCCTAGATGATCAGTGGCTTTGGGCTGAAATCTCAGCTGTGGAGATATATAAGCAACTAAGACACCCCACGCCCCCACAGGCAACAACTGGAAGTAGAGAATCCCACACTTCCACAACAACATAACCCCAGTACGACCTTGGTGGGTCTCCAGGTGATTGGTCCAGGCCAAGAGTTCCAAATCAATTGTCCCTGTCAACACAAACACCAATCAGGTGGGAGAGTTCAAAGGATCTTCAGCATCTAGGCAGCTCAATTTGACCCCAGTTAGAGGGATCATGGAGCCACCACCACTGTCAGGGGCAGCTCTGCCTCTATCAGGGGTGGTGGTGCTGGTCTGGGGTACTGCTTTGTGCAGGTTGCAGGAGCTGGCTGGGACCTGGAGGGCATTCTCACTGGCTGCCATGATGGTGGGGGTGGGTTGCCAACAGTGGGCCATGGGTTGCAGGAGGAGGTGGGGAGTCACTGGCTATGGCTGGGGTTGCAGGAGCCAGCCAGGGAGCCAGAGGGCAGAGTTGCTGGTAATGGGCCATAGGGGTCGCAGGAGCTGGATGGGAGTCCTGGCTGTGGGTTTCAGAAGCTAGACAGGAGTCACTGGCCCCAGGCTGCAGTGGACTGGGACTGTAGTCACAGGGGACTGGCAGGAGTTGTCCTGGTGGCCGCTGGTCACAGGAGCCTGGTGGGGAGCTGTGCTACCCATAGTGGGCCGCAGGGGTGGGGGAGGTGGGAACGGTGCATCTTTGTCCCCAGTGGTTGCTTGCTAGGTCAGAGCTATGCTGTTTCCAACATGGGGCAAGTCTCTTTCCCCTTGTGACTCCCCAACTCTATTAAAGTTATAGTTTCAGCACAACTGCCCCGTAACTCATGAGGTGTTCCACCCTAGCAAAAATATGCCAAACACTGAATTTTGCAGGGTGTAGTCTTCCAGACCCCCAGTAGAGAGGGAGGGGTTGATTGGGAGTTCAGGAAGGTAGGGAGAATATTAGATCAACTTTTGGCGCAGGCAAGAGACTACCTGGACTTGCAGCAGTATCTCAACATAGCAGTGAAAAAAGCTTTTTTTTAAATTTCAAAATATTATAAGGGTACACACGTTTTAGTTACATATTTTTGCTTTGTACATTTCCAGTCAAAGTTGTAAGTGTGCTTGTCACCTAGAATGTGTGCATTATACCTGTTAGTTGTAAGTGTGTTTGTCACCTAGAATGTGTGCATTATACCTGTTAGGTTGAATTAACCTCCTCACTCCCACCTGTTTTTATTTTCCATTGAGTTTTATTTCCATATGTGCACATAAGTGTTGATCAACTAGTTCCAATTTAGTATTGAGTGCATGTGGTATTTGTTTTTCTATTTTTGTAACACTTCACTTAGAAAAATGGTCTCCAGGTTCATCCAGCTTGTTATAAAAGATACTAGATCACTTTTTTTTTTTATTAAATCATAGCTGTGTACATTAATGCGGTCATGGGGTACAATGTGCTGATTTTATATACAATTTGAAATATTTTCATCAAACTGGTTAACATAGCCTTCATGGCATTTTCTTAGTTATTATGTTAAGACATTTATATTCTACATTTACTAAGTTTCACATGTACCCTTGTAAGATGCACTGTAGGTAGATCACCTTTTCTTGGCTCAATAGTACTCCATGGTATACAAATACTACATTTTATTACTTCATTTATATTGATGGGCATTTGCATTGCCTCCACATCCTTGCAATTGTGATTTGTGCTACTATAAACGTTCAAGTGTAAACCTCTTTATAATAAAGTTTCCTTTTTTCCTTTTGGTAAATACTTAGTCATAGAATTGAAAGATTGAATGATAGGTCTACTTTTAGTTCTGTACAGCCAAGGACACAATCAAACAGAGCAAACAGACAACTCACAGAATGGGAGAACATACCCTCATGCTACACATCTGACAAAGGGCTTACCACCCGAATCCACAAGGAACTCAAGAAAATCAGCAAGGAAAAATCAAACAACCCCTTTTAAAAAGTAGGCAAAAGAAAAGAAGAGAAACTCTTCAAAGGAAGATAGTTTAATGACCAACAAACATACACAAAAATGCTCAACATCTCTAATCATTAGGGAAAGGCAAATCAAAACTGCAACTAGACATTGCCTAACTCCAGTGAGAATGGCGTTTATCAAAAAGTCCCAAAACACCAAGGGCTGGATGTGGAGGGAAAGGAACACTCGTACATCATTGGTAGGACTGAACACTAGCACAGCCTCCATGAAAAGAAGCATGAAGATACCTTAAAGAACTAAAAGTGGTCATTTCAAGGAAGCAACTCTTCATAGTTTTCCCTCTGATGGTTCCCTTTTATTCTTGCCTAATGAAGGCCAAGGGAAAACCAAGTATAAAACTAGCCGAGTGTTCCAGAATTTGGGTTTCCTGCCTATTTCTCCTGTTCAAAAAAAAAAAAAAAAAGGGAGACACAATTCTGTAATAAATACTTAATAGACAACAAAAGGGCTTTTTGTAGTGTCAGCTGCTATTTAATGCCCCATATCTTCTTTTTGCCCTGGCAATGGTGGTGAAATAAGAGCAATTAATCTGTAGAAGAGGAAGGGCTTCCTCTAAGAACTAAAGGGTATCATCTGGCACAACTGCAAAAAGTCATAGTGTTTTTAGTGTGGGAATTTACCCAAGTTCAAGAAGTTTAAGTAAAGCTTTCACTATAATAGTATTGACTGATGATTGGTATTAGAGGTATTTGAGGTGGTAAAATTCCTGAAAACAGTCATTCTTTAGCATGACATTATCACTGAAGTCTAGGTGGACAAGATGGGGGATCTTCTAACTAAAATAGAAGCATGTGGTTTCTGGAGGTTCTTTCAGTTGCCACTGGTGATGGTCTCCGACATATACATAAGGGCAGCTTGCACAGGCTTTTCTGTGAAGTCAAAACACCACAAGAGGTTTGGGTTATGTTTTCTGGAACTTAGTAAAGTCTCAGGGCAGATTCAGAGAATCCAGAACACATGGAAATGTTTAGTGACACTAAATTTGGGTTCTGCACAAGAGACGTACAACAGGATCCCAAAGCTGCAGGCCTTCCAGAATTTCAGGATTCTGCAAGTTGGAGCACAGAGACAGATTGCTTCGGAGGGCAGACACTGAACTCAACAGCTCCATGTGCTGTGAACAAAAAGGACTAAAATGATCCACACCTGGCCGTCTATGAACGACCATGGGCAGCAGAATCAACTGCCCCCGGAGACAGTAACTGACAAATCACAGCTGGTGCCAACTTTTATGTGTGAAGGCTAAGGTAGCACAGAAGCTCATCAAATACTAATGGATACTGCCTCTTGTAAACACTGGAGACCTTCAGCAGCTCAGGGAGGCAAAGTCAGGAAGAGATGACCAAAAGCAGCTTCTCTTTCAAGGGAGCCCCATGAAATGCCTGGAGGTCTCTCTAATTTAGGCCTGTGGACAATCTCAAAGTCTTGGTCACTTGCTTTGCTCTTGGGTCATTTTCATGAGGGGCTCTGTGGGTGGCCCAGTTTCAGAGCAGATCCTGGGAAATGTTCTCACCATCCACCTTCTTCTTTTGTAGGGCAGAGACCCTCGTGCCTGAGAGCAGTCCAGAAGTCTTGCAGGAATCCTGCACGTGAAGCTGGTGGTGACATTGCTGTTCTGGTCTAGAATCTACTGGAGGTGCTGCTTCCAGTGCGTGGCACCCCCTGAGAGTTTTAAATACCTGCATTAATGCAGAACACCCCCTCCCCTTGGCACCCCAGGGCTCTTACAGCTGCAAGACCCACAAACTCCAGCAACATTCCATCCATGCTGCCTCTAATGTCAACTAATCCGCTGTGGTCCTGGCTACTTGGGAGGCTGGGATGGGGATCCCTTGAGTCCAGGAGCTTCAGTCTGGCCAGGACAACATAGTGTGACCTCATGTCATGTGACTCAGCCCTTGTATTCCTTTTTTCTCTCGCATTAAGTTCTCCACCTGAGGAAAGTGAACCAAGATGGCGCTTGATGCTTCCCGCCCAGGGTCCTCCAGAGACTGAGGCAGGCTCCTCCAGAGGGTTAGAGCCAGGGATGACGGAGGCCCGGCATGGGGTGTGGGGGGTGACACTCAGTTCTCAGTCTCTGGTTCTTGCTCAGGGCAATGGACACACCAGGGTACTAGTAGTAGGGGTTGTGGTTGCTGGGAAGGAGTCTCTCCCTGAAACTGAACCCATCCATGAAGAAAGTGAGCCATACAGCTTGCCTGGTCACTCTTGGCCTGAGGAACGGGCTGGCCATGGGGAAGCAGCAGGTCGTGCACCACCCGCGAGAGCTGCAGGGGCTGTCGCCAGCAACCATGTCTATGTCACTAGCAGTCTGGGAGCACTTGGGGGTGGTGGCCAGTGCCCCACTAAGGTGTAGGGACCGCTGCAGCCACTTAGTGCCCAGTGCTCTGAACAGAGGTCTCTGGGGCCGCCCACCGCACCTGGCAGGCCTTTGGTTGCAGGGTGGTGGGTCCTCTCTGCTGCTGAGAGCGGCAGAACAGCAGGGAGCCACCTGTAGCAGCGGGAGAGCGGGGATGGGGGGGTGGGATTGGGTGGGTAGGTGGGGCAGAACAGTGGGAGGGGCGCTGCCACTGGGGTCTCTGGCGGGACCTCCTAGCCAGGTTCCAGCGTCCTCCTCACTATTCCTGAGCTCTGACAGCTGCGGGCAGCTACATACCTCTTTACCTCTTTATGACTGTATACCTGATAATTTTGGACTGAATGCCAGACACCGTGAATTTTTGTTGTAGGGCGCAAAATTTTGCTGCAATTCTCTAAAAGTGTTCCCTCTGCCCCGGGAATGCAGCTATGATCTTGAAGCCAAACTGTTCCCGAAGTTTTTCATGGGATCTTTCTACGTTGGTGAGAATATGAACAATTCTCAGCCCTTGTAACCTGTAGGAATTATTCCACCCTCTGTCGTCCCTTCTTCCGGGGATGGGGTGAAGACTGGCCTCTGTTACTCTATCACGATCAGGAACGGAAGTCCTATAGAACATTTTTGAATGATGAATAAATTTTCTTTAATAGATATAGTGCTATTTAGTTTTTCTATTTCTGTGTCAGTTTATATAAGCTTTATTTAAAAATTTTATTCATTTTGTCTAAGTTGTCAAATTTATTTGCATACAGTTGTTAATGGTATTTCCTTATGGTCCTTTTACTGTCTCCTGGATCTACAATATCCCTTCTTCAATTCCAGTATTAGTGAATGCAGGGCCTGGAGGACCAAGAACGTTTCTCCCGTTCTCCTCCCTGCCCTGCCCTAGCCCCCTGCGGGGCCTGCACCCCTGAGCCTCAGCGGGAGGCATCCTCGTCTCTTCCCTCTCTTCCATGTGAGCCCTGGACGAAGGCCTGGGTCAGAGGAAACAGGTGCAGAATCCCTGTCATCTTGGCACTGATTCTAAAGTCTCATGCCAACCCTGATGTTTAAAAATTTTTATTTCTCTGATGGTTAGGGACAATGAACATTTTTTCATGTATTTATTGACCATTTGTTTGTCATCTTCAGATAAGTTTCTGTTCAAGTCTCTTGCCCACTTATAAACGGGGTTGTTTGCTCTTTTCTTGTTTATTAATGGGAATTCTCTATAGATTCTAGATATCAGCCCTTTACTACAGCTCAAGTCACAATCACCAGAACGTGGAAGCAAGCCAAGGGCCCATCAACTTGTGATTAACAAACTTGGGTATATGTATACTGTGGAGTACTATTCAGCCATGAAAAAGATGGAGACTTCACATCTTTTGTGCTAACCTAGATGGAATTGAAGCACATTCTTCTCAGTAAAGTACCATGAGAATAGAAAAGCAAGTACCCAATGTACTGAAGACTAATAAGAAGCCAGTATATAAACAACTACATGTCCACAAGAAAGAAAAACGCAAGTATATTCTAATGAGGGGTGAGGAAGGAAAGGGGTAAGGGGAAGCGGGAGGGTGGTGACAAATTCTCAGCTGATATGCACAGTGTAAGGGTGTTCAGCGTGCCCCCTGGATGAAGGGTTTAACTACAGCTAGAACTTTATCTTAGAAAGGAAAATAATATAACCCAATAATTTGTACTCTCATATTAATCTGAAATAAAAAGAAATAAACCAACTGACTAGCAAGTTAAAAAAATTAGTTCAAATTGTAGCCATTTTCTCCTTACTTACATCTAAGGTGGTTTCCCCCGACTCTCCCTTCCTCACCAGCAATGACAGAGGAGTCAGTGCTTCCCGGATTACAGCTAAGTTGTCTGCTGTGCATCCTCAACATCCTCACGGCCATAGAGGCATCTCTGATCTTTAGGTAATCTGAAATATTTTTACTGTTAGGATATAAATGATAGTTTCTTTCCAGTGTTTGCATTTTTTTTTTTTGTTTCCATGTTGGAGATCTAACAGAGCTCAGTGCTGGCACAGAGGGCAACGAGCAGGGACGGCTTAAGTGGCTCTGGTGGCTCCCGCCCTGCGACTGCTTCCTACTGCCAGCTACAGCGCTCTGACTCATCCGTTCTTACTCCCCATTCCTCAGGCTGCCTGGAAACTCGTGCACAGCTGTCTGTGCTGTGCCTGCACTCTGATAACGTTTTAGTGATTTTATTCTGTGCTTTAAGTAGCCAGAGTTTGTTTCTCCTAAGTACCTTGATGATACATCGAGTGCTATAAGGTGGTCATGAAAAATAAATGAGCAAAACATTGAATATATTGGTAACCTATGCCACTTCAACAGGATTCCTGTTTTGTCCTTCATTTCTTTGCATCTGACTGAAAATTAATACTCAGTTGAGTTTTCGTTTCTTCCTCACCTTGTAACTAAGGATGATCACAGCAGTGGAGACCTATTGATGTTCGTGCTCATACCTCATATTTAGAATGTTGTGAAATGTCTTTAGGTTATTTTCTATGGGGTTGACTCATTCTGGTCTTACAGCACTCAAAAGATACAGGGTTTTCTTGAGAGATGCCCAAATATCACCTGCTTAGTGTTTGCAATTCTGTTAAATTGTACCGCTGAAAAGTCACTGAGAACTTAGTTTTCTTAGTGTTGGCTTTTGGTGAATAATCAAAAGAATAAACTGGGTGACAGGGAGAATTTCTCTCTGATGGTTCAGAAAGTGTATGAAGCCTACACATTTCCTTTTAATCTTGATGTTGGCTAATTGGAATTTCACCCAACTAGACGGTCACCCGAACTAGCTAGTCCTGACTCCCACCACATTCTATTCTCCCAGTTCACCCTTGTGAATGTCCTTTGTCCTCCCTATCACCTCTCTATGCAACTTCCCTCGTCCAAACCTTCACTACTACTCATTTTATTTGGCTGCGATAGAAAGCTGCTATGCGATTTTGTAGCCTTCAACAAGACCCTTGTTACTGGTATTTCTTATGATTCAGCTTTGCTTTGCAAAGAAGGCAATTTTTAAAAGTTAACTGAAAACACCACAGATAAATTCATCTATTGGTACACAACCATTTTTACCTGTAGCTATCATTTAGAAAATAGAGTAGCCCCAAGGGTTAGTATGTTTTAGTAGGCAACTCAGATTTTCAGAAAGCTGTTGACCATGGGTTATTTCCCGGCAAAAGCAAGATTAGAAATAGGATTTCTGGCTCACAGACTGTTTGGGACCCGAGAAACCTAGGAAACTGGTTTGGACTTGGGACGCTCACCTTTGTGAGTGGCCACCTGCTGGCGTGTCTCAGTCAGCATGAACAGAAGTAATGTACTTTGATTCTTCTCTGCCTTTCCAAAGCCACGCTCCACCCTTTTGCTCCCTGCCCTGTGCCCTCTGGGCACCAAATAACCTTCAGTTCTACATTGGTGGATTCCCGTCCTTTAGCTTCTGGTTGGGCCTGGCCGGTGAGAGATACAGGCAAAGGAACAACAGGAGACCAGTCCGTGAGGTCCAGGTATTTATTTGCCAGGCTGTCTTGCCTGCTTCCCACAGCACTGGCTCGGGCTACTCCTGTGGCTCTTCTCTCACCTCTTTCGTCTCAGGGCTGGCTGTAAACCCAGAGTCACTAGTGCTAAGCTTTGCACCGACTTCTCCTTGGTTTCTCTTATACTTTCTAAATAGCTCCTCTCCTTTACTCCCTCATTGGAGTATGTCATCTGTATTGTGATGAGACAGTGGCTGAGGTTGGTGATGTTTAAAATACTCAATAATCTGTAAGGCACGAGCAACAAAAGACATGGCTGTAAGCAGGGGTGGCAGCACCAGCCTGTGTGTGTGTGATTGTCAGTGTGGGCCACGGGATGTGGAACAAAGATTTGTAGGTAACAGTAAGTAATGGGTCAGAATTTACAAATTGAAAAATATGAAGTGTATTCTTCCCGGGTCATTGTGGGGAGGGGAACCGTGTAAGGGAAGCTCGGTGATTGCACACTCCAGGCTCCACCGTGCGTTTCCCTCCAGGTGGTATAACCGGCTGTGGCTTTGGCCCACCTTGTTCTGATACCAAGAAAATAAACACTCTCGTCTCTTCCTCCAAATATGGGTCCTAATATCACTGACCAAGACATCTTGTGCTTATATCTAATAATAGATTCTATTTCTGTTAAAATAAAAAACATTTTCAAACACACAGAATTGCCCAATTATAACTTCTCAGACCCTTCAACCAAATACATGTGATGTTTCTTACCCTCCTCGGCGTATCTTCCTCTCAATTTAGTTGGTTTTCCATTTGATTAACGCTTCCCATCAGACAGCGCTCTGTCTTCTCTGCTGGTGAAATGTTCACAACACCCAGCACAGCTATTGCCATGTCTGAGACTTTTTCCTGGACACCACTAGGCAGAATTGATCACTATTCTCTGTGCTTGAAAGCACTTTTCACTCTGTATTGTGATTAATAGTGTATGTTTCTGTCACCAAGGCTAGATTTTGATCTACTTGAAAACGGAGATCAAATCTTTTGAATCTTTATCACCTCGGGGTGTACCACTGAGCACCATAGAACTCAATAAATGTCTGTTGAACTGAACTCAGTAAATTTTGACCCTGCAGGCTCCACGGTGAGCAAGGTGGCACGGGCTGAATTCAAACTCAGTCCCGTCCCGGCTCCACGCTTTTACCCACAATGATGTGCTGGATTTCCTTTTTCATGGGAGTTTTTGCTCTAACATGTGAAAGTTTATTTTTTTAATGTTAAATTCGCCTTATCATTATAGGAAATGGATGATTTCTTATGTGGATTTATAGATCTAATTTCCTCATGCATGGATTAGTTTTGTGTTCTTTGTACCATGAATTGAAATAACAAGAAGAGTTTCAAAATATGTCCTTGAAAATATACTGTTTAAAGAGCTTTGTTCCTATTTTCTTTCATGGTAGGCAGCAAGAGCAAAATGAGAGTCAGAGGTGTATAAACTGTCCGCATATTACTGTAGAGGGCCTGATGGATAGTGATGGCTCGAGATCGTAAACGTCCCTCTTGGCACTCTTAACACAGCCAGGTTATTACTGTGTTCTCAGATTCAGCTGGATGTGTTCAAGGATCTTCTTTGGTCTGAAAGGTCAGCTGCTTTTAGTTGTGCACTGGTAGAATACTAATATGTCCTTATTCAAATTATCTGCTACAGTGCTTATTAAATTGATGGCCTTGTGCTCTAATTTAATACTGGTGTCATTCAGAGGCAGGCTACAGCAGCCCTCTGTGCTGAACTGGGTGATGATGAGGCAAAGTTCAAGCTGAAACCATGGTTTGGGGCTGCATTTTTCCACTAAATTAGCAGTCAGATGCAGTGTATAATTAATTAGCACAAACCAGGGAAAGCTTGTCATTTAATAAGCCTTTTTTATTTCCACATTACCCAAACAGTGGGAATTGATCCATTAAGTACCTGGCTATTAATGCTGTTTAATGTATGTCTGGTTGCTAAATTGAGATGTCTAGGTACATACATTCAGAGTTTAAGAGCTCCTCATAGTTTGTTCAGTATTTGCTTAGATTCTGGGTCATGTTCCACAGAATGGATAATAGCTTCATTACTGAGTTGGAACCTGGTTCAAACCTGTATATGAATTTAAGCTGAGAGTTTTTAGCATGATCTTAGAAATAAGTTTTCATATATATCTTTATATGTCTTAAAGTTCAGCTACTCTCCCTCCTGTTAGTAGATTTTGTATTGTACTCTTTCTTTTTTAAATATTCTTTCTTTTTTATGAAATCCTTACTCACAATCGCCTAAAGCAGAAAGTAGCCTTATCTTTGCAGTATTCAGCATAGCCTTATGGAATTTTGGAGTTTGAGGGAACCTTATGAAACCTACAGAATGCAACTTCAGTTGCCTTGCCCAGGTATGCGGGAAGGGCGTAGTCTTACAGTAGTCTAAGGAACATTCAAGGAGCTGAATGTTGGAGATGACTCTTACTCTCATGGTTTTTTCTCAAAATGCCTAACTATGATTCATGCTGTTTTGTTGAACTGGTTGTTTACGGTCATGAGGTGATTAACAAACATGTTCTTGGGAATAAGTATCACATTACTATTTATGCATGCACAAAAGAGAACATTAAATGCTTTCTCTTTTTTAGTTAATACAGACAGGAAAAATAGAAACCTGAGTGTGAAATTACTTCAAGAATAGGGTAAGAGTCTGAACAGCTGAGGAGGTCCATTTGCCACATGGAGAAATCATTGTATTTGCTTATGTCAGTCACATTTAAATTAGTGAAATTAGTCCCTATATAAATTGTCAAATGTCTAAGGAGTTAATTGCATGTGTGCGTGTGTGTGTACACAGCCATATATATGAAAATGTACCTTGGTGGCTCTTAACAAAGACCAACAAACATAATCACAAAGCTCTGCTAACATCTCTTCTTTTTTTTTCACAACCATGAAAAGTTTCTCAGGTTGACATAGGGAATGTTAAGGTTGAATTTTTGATAAAAGCTAAAACACATGGGATTATTTTTCCTTCCATAATTAGAAGAAATGTTCGAACTACGGTGTTTTCACTAACATGTGTGCTATGGTCTGAATGTTGGTGCTGCCCCAGATTCACATGTTGGGACCTAATGCCCACTATGATAGTATTAAGATCTTCTATTAGTGTCGTTCCCCAAGAAGCTGAGAGGAGCTGCCTTGCCAGCTTTCTGCCATGGGACGGCATTGAAGAAGGTGCCATCTAGGAAGCAGAGGTGCCAAAAAACTATAGTTATTATTTATTCTTTTTCATGATAATGAAGAAGTTATTTTTGTACTGGCTAGAGAAGTTATTGCATCAAGGTCATATAATAACTTAGTGACCAGAGCTCTGACAGCACATATGGCAAACGCTTTCATAATATTTTTGATATCTGTGTATGGCTTCCAAATGGATAGTTTTAAAATATGAGGTCAGTGAGATACAACGAAATGATTAAATAATTACAACCTACTGTAACAGAAATATTGGAACTCCAAATTCAGAATTGGAGGAAGGAAAAGGAAGAGAGGAAGAAGAAGAAAGTGGAAAAGGAGAAAAACACTTGGCTTTGTCCTATAGATTTTAGAAGAAAATTGAGACATATGCAAAAATAGTTTTTCATTGCTAACATGGGGGAGGAGATTGCAATTTTTTTTTAATTGAATGGTAACTATGTACATTAATGCACTTCTGGGGTACAGTGTGGGGTTTTCACATGCAATCCGAAATACTTCCATCAAACTGATCAACACAGCCTTCATGTCATTTTCTCAGTTATTGTTTTAA
>CAUYQV010135941.1:0-27419 GCA_963574575.1 Galagoides demidoff | reverse complement strand
TAGAACTAGAGTATAAATGTTTTGACACAATGACTAAGTAAATGACATGAAGTCTATGTTAACCAGCTTGATGAAAGTATTTTGAATTGTATATGAAAACACTATGCTATACCCCATGTTTGCATTAATGTATACAGCTATCATTTAATAAAAAATAAAAAGACACTTTGTCCTGCTCTTAGACTGGAACCCAGACCACAAGGGCCTCAGGGGGCACTCTTTGAATGCCTGGCTTCCATATCGCCTCAACCAGGCCTCCTTTTCACACCTGCCCTCACTTTGGAGTCCAGCTGAACAGAACTGGGTGCAGGGAGGTGTGGCCAGGATTATGTATTTCCCTTGCCAACCTCTTCTCTCCAGATCTGAATAGGAGTAAAGGGTGCTGCCGCTGGGGTTCCCAGGGGGTACAGAATACACAATGGATTTGCTCAGTGTAGACAGACACCCCTCACCTTTCACAGGGGTGAATATGTTTGTGGAGAGAGCTAGTTCCTCCAGATTATTCTTCACCAGCTCTGGCATTGTAAACCCCAATCTTTGTATCCATTCTCTAATTCCCACTTCCACCCGCCTGGGTTTCTGGGTTGTGTGTGTCTGGTGGTACCTGGGGTGGGTGTTGCTAGGGACTGCGAAGGGAGGTTCCAAAAGCACCCCTGCCTTTGCCTGACACATTCCCTGCTGAAATCAAAAGAAGCAGAAGACCACCTTCGCCTTGGAATTTGTCCGCCCGCCCGGCTTTCCCTTGCAGTCTGAGAAGGAGGCGGGGGTGATCTTTCTTTCTCTTCTCTTTGTACATTTCTTTTATCTCTTTCCCCCTCTGTTTTTGTTTTCTTTTGTTTTTTGCAGGCTGTATTCCATTTTTTCCAATGTTTCTGTCATCTTTCTCCATCTCTGTCTTTTGGCCCTCAGTCTCTATCTCCCAGGCACCTTCCTCCTTTCTCCCAATCCGGAGACCCCCCTTTTCCTCTGCCCTAGCCCCGCCCGGCCCTCAGGCCCGGAGGGCTGGTGTGCGTCCACGTGGCGCTAAGTTTGTCCGCGTTTTTTCACGTTGCGGTGAGTTCTCTTCCCTTCACCCGTTTACCCCACCCAAAGTTGGGGCGGGGGCGATGTTCGGAGAGGGCAACCGCTTGTCTGTCTGCCCGCAGGATGACAGAGCGGCCGCCAAACGAGGCGGCTCGCAGTGACCCCGCGCTAGAGGGACGGGAGGCGGCCGAGGCCCGCATGGCCCCCCCGCACCTGGTTCTGCTGAACGGCGTCACCAAGGAGACCAGCCGCGCGGCCCCAGCGGAGCCCCCAGTCATCGAGCTGGGCGCGCGCGGTGGCCCGGGGGGCGGCCCCGCCGGTGGGGGTGGCGCTGCTAGAGACTTAAAGGGCCGCGACACTGCTGCGGCCGAAGCACGCCATCGGGTGCCCACCACTGAGCTGTGCAGACCTCCTGGGCCCGCGCCGGCTCCCGCACCCGCCTCAGCGCCCGCGGAGCTGCCAAGCGACAGCCGCATGGTGCAGCTGAGCCCACCCGCGCTGGCGGCCCCTGCCGCCCCAGGCCGTGCACTGCTCTACAGCCTCAGCCAGCCGCTGGCCTCGCTTGGCAGGTTAGGGGACCCAGGCCGGGCGGGAAGGCAAGCAGACAGGGTGGTTATCTCTCAAGACTTCCCCAGCGACTGCACTTCTACCTGCGGGGCTGTGTGGGTTGAGGAGGGAGAGAGGAGGTCGTTTTAAACCCCTGGCAGGGAGCCTGGAAGCTGGACCCCCAGTGAGAGAGGAGCCCTCTGTGGGAGAGTGGGTGTGGCCGGGGGTTCACGGGTGTCTGGAAGCCAAGGGGAGAAGTGTATTGGGGAGAGGGGAGGGCAGGCTTGTGGCTGTTAGGAGTGGAAGCACCCGTGTGCTGTGTGATATTGGTGTGGGGCTCTATAGGAGGGAGTCCCCTGGTGTGGGTACCAGGAAGAGTGTGTCTGAATGTGCTCCACTGTGAACAGAGGTGGATGTTTGCTGCTTGGGGTGTGACATTTGTCTGGAAGGTACACCTAGGTGTACAGGCAAGAGATAAGGATCAGAGGTTGGTGGCAGAGGACACCCTTCCCCATCTTTGTTAGATCTCTGTCCCTGAGGACTGAACTTGTTCCTTCTTCCCCTAGCTGTGGTCTCTGCAACTGGCCTGTACTCCCTTTGGTGTGAGGCATCCATTTCCCTCCTGAGGCCACAGTGATCATGGAGAGAGCTGCAGGGTTGGAATGAGGACAGGGAGATGAGGCAGGAATAGAGAGGGTGGGATAGTCAGTGGGTCTGCAGGAGACTCTGGAAAACAGCTATAAAGAGCCCAGAGTGGGTATGGTGGAGAGTGGCAGAGGGGAGTCAGGGTGTCCTGTCTATTTCCCATCCATGGCCCCATGTGCCTGGGATGAAGGAGGAGGGTGTATGGGGGAGGGGAGAGTATGATAGAGTTGCATATAAGGTATGAAGGTCACATCTGCCTGTGTGGGCACATACTGGGAATGGAGGTGTCTGTATGGATTGTGTACTTGTTTCCAGGGGAGGAGAGTGTTTCTGTGTGTGTGTGTGTGTGTGTGTGTGTGTGATGCTCCATCTATCCCCAGTTCGAATGTGAATAGCACAGGGTTGTCCTGGGGTGGAGATGGGGGCCTCAATATATGTAAGGAAGATCCCTAAGGAGCCTCTTTCTCTCTTCACCCAATATATGATCATGCTGCCTGTTCCCTCCCCCAGTGGGTTCTTTGGGGAGCCTGATGCCTTTCCTATGTTCACCACCAACAACCGAGTGAAGAGGAGACCCTCTCCCTACGAGATGGAGATTACTGATGGTGAGTCTGCCTCCTCCCACCTTTTTATCTGCCCCTCATGCTGGTTAGAGCCCTGCGCAGGAGGGAGCTCTGGGTACTACTCTGTAGGTGTCTTACAAAGGTGGGCAGGTCACCTTGGGCCCCCAAACTGCCAAAACCCTTCACCCTGCAACTGAGCTGGGACTAGGTAAAGTCATGGTAGGTTTGGGAGGGTCACACTCACAGACCTAGGAAGAGGGGACATGGGAAAGGGTCATAGTGGTGCTTAGCCCACACCTTTAGAGTTCATCCCAGTGCCCACTCTAAGTTTTATTTCTGCTTTTTGGCAAGGATCCCTCTAGGCACTGACCCTCAGATTCCCTTTCTGCCTGGGATTGCATTTTCAAGGATTTAGTCCCAGGTCCCTACACTGAAGGGCTTCCTTGCATTTCGGGGTGCATTTTGAGCTGAGACCGGAGTTCTCTTCCTGATACCCTAGATTCCACACTGTTCCCTGGATTCCCCCACAAGGGCCTCAGCACTGCTACTGTGAGCTGCTAGAATATTCTTTGGCCTTAAGCTTGCAGGGAGGGGTTGGATGAGTGGAGATATGGAGGACCCTCACCCACTTCCCAGGGTTGACCTGATGTAGTAGATGGGTCCCATCTACCTTGTGCCATGGACTTTGTGTGATCAAGTTTTATCAATTCTTACCCCAAGCCCAAGGGGCTTGCATTTCATGGATGATGAAATCAAAGCTCAGAAAGGTTAAGCAGCTTGCTTGAGGTCACACAGCTGACTCTATCATTCTCACAGCACTCATCTTAAGCTTTGGAATAAGTTGACCACCCTTGCCTACCTCTTTTTCTGGACAGCAATCATAGTGTCTCCCTCCCCAACTAGGTGCTCCCTCAACATCACCAGCATTAGTGAGGGTGCAGAGACCGGTGGGTCCCTATGTCATAGCTGAGGGATTCCCTCCCTCTGGCCTGGAGGCCCAAGAACAGCAAATTATTTCCTCTGGGGAAAGCAGGGCCAGACTGGTCAGCAGGTGTGCTGTGTTTTTCCCAGCCTGGGTTTGGCCTTTGACAAAAAGGCTGCTGAACTGGAGTCTGCTGGGGTTGGACAGCTTTAGAGGCGCTGGGAGCAGGGGATGAGTGATCCTGCCTGGGGACATACGGGATGTGTGTGTGCACGCGTGCATGTTTGTGTGCGTGTGCTTGTGCATGTGGGAGAGAGAAAGATGATCAAGTAGGAAGTATAGGCATAGATATGTTGGGTCGCAGAATGACCACTGAGGCAAGGTCTGCCTTCATCCTATAACCTCAGTCTCCTTAGATGTAAAATGAGCAGTGAGGTTTAGGTGAGGTCTTAGTGCCTCCTCTTCCCTCTCCCCGACCCAGACCTCTACATTCTGAGGTCTGGTTCTAGGTGTTACTGGAAGAGGGCAGATAGATATCCAGGACTGGAATTCCTTCATGCTCAGAACTTCCTGAGGACAGTGTGAGCTTGGCTGTGTACGTTGGTGTTAGGGAAGCTGTCAGGGGCACTGGCAGGGCCCTCTATCTTCTCTTAGCTTTGGGAATCCTAAGTCAGGCTCAAACACTTAACATAGCACTTTGCACATCATTGGAACTTGATACATGTGTGCTGGTGTAAGTTTTCATACATGGAATGCTAATGACTATTGAACCAAGCTATAATTAGTGCTATGTAGACATGGGGAGAACGAGGCAGCCCTTAGAAGCCTGCCTAGAGCCACAGGCCATGGCTGTGCATGGCTGTCTCTTCACTCCTCTCCTGGAGGTGAGAGCCTTTCTGCTCAGTCTTTGCTCTCTCCTCCATTCCCCTTAGTAACAGACATTAACTAAGCCCCTGTTCTGTGCTTTCCATCACCCTTAGGATAAAATTCCCAGACCTTCTGCAAAGCCCTGTGGAATCTGACCCTGCCAATTCTGATGTTGCAGGCTCTGCTCCAGCCAGACTGGCTTCCACTTCGGGCCTGTGCATGTGCCATTCTCTCTGCTTGGATACTCTTCTTCCTCTCCCCTTCCTGTGCTTAGCTGGCTCTTCTGAAACCTTGAGCTTTTGCCTTATAAATCCCACTTCCTTAGAAAGGGCGTCCCCAGCCCTTTTTCGATGAAACTAAGGCACTTCCAGAGCATTTATGTAACTTTCCTAGAGTCACTGGTCAGGAATGGTCAAATGGTCAGGAACTGAACCCAGAAAGTCTGGCTCTAGAAACTGTCTTCCTAAATAATGCTATAAATAGGCATCTTGGCATAAGTGAATAAGTTAAGGAAGGAAAGAATGAATGACACACGGTCCCTGTCCTCAAATATCTCACAGCCTAGAGAGAGAGACAAGCACAGAAACATAAGTAATAAGAGTGACAGAGATCAAGGGATTGTAGGACTGTGGTGGTTGGTTAGATTTATCTGCAGGGGTTGAGGGAAGTTCTCAGAGAGGATGAAACATAGGAACTTGATTTTAAAGGGTGGATGTTTTCTAAGTAAAAGTAAAGAAGGCATTCTAGGATTCCACATTTCCCAATGGATGGAGATTCCTTTGGGGAGCTCCAGCCCATTTTGCTAACCCTTGTTCTCCCAACCTCTAGGGCCCCACACCAAAGTCGTGCGGCGTATCTTTACCAACAGCCGGGAGCGGTGGCGGCAGCAGAATGTGAATGGGGCATTTGCTGAGCTCCGTAAGCTGATCCCCACTCACCCCCCAGACAAGAAGCTCAGCAAGAATGAGATCCTCCGCCTGGCCATGAAGTACATCAACTTCCTGGCCAAGCTGCTGAATGACCAGGAGGAAGAAGGCACCCAGAGGGCCAAGCCTGGCAAGGACCCTGTGGTGGGGGCTGGCGGGGGTGGAGGTGGGGGAGGGGGTGGCGCACCCCCAGATGACCTCCTACAGGACGTGCTATCCCCCAACTCCAGCTGTGGCAGCTCCCTGGATGGGGCAGCCAGCCCGGACAGCTACACAGAGGAGCCGGCACCCAAGCACACAGCCCGCAGCCTCCATCCGGCCATGCTGCCTGCCACTGATGGAGCTGGCCCGCGGTGATGGGTCTGGGTCACCCCATATCATGCAGGAGGGTGCCATTAGGTCCCTGGGATAGTGGGCTGCAGGGCAGGTGGGATAAGAATTGGGCAGCTCTGAAGCAGGGCAATGGATTTGGTGAACTTTCCTTGTTGTTTGAATTTTCGGGAAGCCTTTACTGACCTTGGGGCTGGCTTTGTTTCCTGTCTCAGTGGGAGAACAGAAAAATGGAGCAAAGTGGTAGGTACTTTTTATGAAGACGGCACGGTCTTCCCCTCTCCCCAATTCCTAAAACTTCTCAACTATGAGGCTCAAGAATCACTGCTTTTGGCCTGGAGTCTGGGAGCCCTGTATTTGCTGAGACCTGGAGTTGTCAGCTCTCACCTGAGGCATCCAACAGCCTCTGCCTTGCCTTTGATCCCTCCCAAGCTGGCTCGGGTGGCTCTTTAGCCACTCCTATCCAAACACATAGGTACCCAATAGCTGTTCATTTCTTGAGCCCCATCTTCACCCAGGCCCATGTTGATCCATCCAGCTTGCCAGCTGCTGCAGTCACAAGCCTCGAGGTGCCTTCTTCAGGGCCCGGTTGAAGAAGATGGCCAGTGGACAGCCTGCTCTCAACTAGCTGGGCCAGAGGGTCAGAAAACCCAGTAGCCCTTACTTCTTGCCCTGGGGACCAAAGCTCTGCTTTCTCCCCATTGAGACTTGCCTTCCTAATCTGTGGCTGTGGGGACCAAGTCTGCATTCTTGAGTGTGCCCGGTTGGGTTTTGTGTGAAGGCAGAGAAAGAAAGAATGATATTAGAGTGACATTAGTGGGAGCTATTTTGGGCATGTGCGTTTCACCTGCTATCTACATTACTATTCATAGTGGTGGGTGCGTGTTGGTGCTGATTGTGGATGTGCAGCCCTGTCTGTGAATTCTCCTGGCTGCTCACAAGGATTTCCCTGGTGCAGGACATCTGTTTGCTAATGGTCTGGTCTCTGTTCAGAATTGAGCACGAACTGTCCTGTGAGTTCTTTGCATTTGGGATTTTTGCTTGACATAAGTTATTGGTAGAATCTTTAGGTTTCAATATGACCCCAGGGTCCAGCCCCACTTCTAGGGCAAAGGAGATCCAATCAGAGGCCAGGCCTTGGCCAAGACCCAGACATAGGCACATTCACTGAGCAGAACCTTAAACACCCCTTGTTTATGCAGCTTTCAGTTCTCAAGGGTGTGTGTGGGAGTTCGGTTTAATGCAATAGGAGTGCCCCCCTCCAAAAGTTGTACATGAAAGTTTTGTAAATCAAATCCTTATCCTTCGTCTTTTGAAGAAGTAACTACCGCAAGTTCTTTTGTAAAGTGAAGAATCCTTTTGTAGAGTGAACCATTGCTCCCTCGTTTATTTCCTGTCGTCAATACAGATGGTGGAATGGTGGTTTTCTGAAGGCTAGGCTTGTCTGTGACCTACATTCCAAGCCCATGGGACAAACTGCACAGAAGTCCTATGTGTCTATCATTGTGCCCTAAGTCATCCCAGCCCTCTCCCACCAGGCCCTGCCTTTGACGACAGAGGGAAGATACCTTACAGCTCTGTCCTCCCATGTAGCAACTCTTCACAGTGGCTGTCCTGGAAGCCCCTCTCAAAGCTGAGTTTCGGCACAGCCCCTCACGGTGATGGGATCTTGAGTTCAGCGATGTGTAGATAGAGAATGATCTCTGCCCCCACTTCCTTTTAAGTTGTCAGGGCCAGTTCTTGGGCACAGGGGCAGGATGGTTAACCCTGAGGCATTCTTGATGCTCCATCCCATCTGCCATGCCTCAGATCATGTTGGTGAATACCAGGGTGAGTTCCTTCCCAAAGCTTGGATGATCTTGTGAGCATCTAAAGATGGAGCAGCTGTTCTAGGCTCTAAGGCTGTGTTTGTTTCCCTTTGGATCAGTTCAACTTGGGAATGAAAAGTGGACACTGTGGAGGGGTGGATGGCTTTATAATATGGTGGATCACATGTTCTGTTCCATCAGAAACTCAAGTTTCTAGTTTGCTGTTTCAGATTTGCCGTATGACTGGGATAAGGCATCTCTCCCAGTGTCAGTGTCACATAAGTATACCCTGGCTTGGCCTGTCTGTCATGTTGTGGGGTGGACTGCATGGGCTCATGAAAGTAGAAATATTTTGAGACATGAAAAGCTCTGTTCACCTCAATACCAATCCTGCAGAGGGTTTTCCCGGTCCCAGTCCAGGACTGAGGCAGTGGGCCAGTCTGCTGCATTGCACAGCATTTGGGCAATTTAGATTATAAACTACTTTTGCCTGCATTATCTGAAATGCCCTCATTTCTCCAGATTGTCATCCAGACAGAAATTAATTATCTCATTCCAAAGCAAAGGGGACAAGAATGAGAATGGAAGAGATGGGAGCATGGGCAGAATGTGTCGAATGTAATCAGCTACCCCAACAGACTTGCATAGGGAAGGGCAAGACTTCTAGGTCTTTGTAAGAATTAAAGAAGACCCCAAATTGTTATTTTCATGCTCTACATACACATACCCCCCTTCCTTCTCTTTCCTCTGCCTCCTTCCTCATGAAGAAACGCAACATTCCAAGAACGGTATCTGTACAAAAGGGAAAAAATGCAAAGGTGAAAAAAAAATAACATTTAGGAGAAGAACTAAGATGAATGTAACAACTGGAAGGAATCACATCTTTTAAGAAAAATTCATATTCTTTTATCTTTAGTGTTAAATGACAAGATGGTACAACCTTTATTCTTTTCCAAAATTAAAGCAAAGGGCACAGAATCTATAGTCAACTCTTTCGGCCTTTTGGGAGTGGGTCTAGCCGTACTTGTGATGTCAATGGTACGTGACCCTCTGCCAAGCCTCTGCCGAAGGCTTGCCCCCTGCCCATGTACATAGCTCATTATTTCTATGGGCAGGCCCAGCACTTTCCGTCAATGTTGTACTGTATGTGACAAGTTTCGTTGGTCTCTGCATTTTTCTGCAGAAGAGGAGTAACCGCTCTAGGTACCTTGACCTTTGTATAGCCCAGAGGCCAACACTGTGGGTGTGTGACTCTTTAGCAAAAAAACAAAAAACAAACAAAAAAACCCCATGTGGTGGTGAAGTGTGTATATATATAAGGCTATATCGGGAAGATTTCTAAATAAAAGTTTTACAAAGGGGCCTGGTCTCTGTGCTTGCATTTTGTATCCTAGGCCTGAGACTTGGGACATTAAAAGGAAAGGCATGGCAAGAACCTGTCTGCCCTGAAGTGGGAGAGCCTTAGGGACTCAGCTCTCTCTTAGTCTGTGGGCCAGGGAGGGAGAGAAGTTTCCCCCACAGAGTTTCCATTTCTTTCCCTTTGCCAGGCCTCACGGAGGGGGCCTCTCTCCTAAGCAGCAAGTACCCATGGTTTTAGCTCGGGGCAGCCCTGGTGGGTATCCCTCTTCCTGGGATGGGCTCCCCTGGCAAGGGCAGTTGCATGTATCATGGTTTCCCTGATGACTCAAAGCAGGCTACAGTTCCATGCCTGGCTCTTGAGGCCTGGGGGCTCAGGAGGAGGATGACAGCTTTGGAGCCTATAAACCCAGGACTCTGGGAAGCCAAGGCAGGTGGATCGCCTGAGCTCAGGAGTTTGAGACCAGCTTGAGCAAAAGTGAGACCCTGTCTTTTTTTTTTTTTGGAGACAGTCTCACTTTGTCACCCTCTGTAGCACTTCGGTAGAGTGCTGTACTATCATAGCTCACAGCAACCTCAAACCTCAAACTCTTTGGCTCAAGTGATGCATGACTAAAAAAATTAAAAAACTAGCTGGATATTGTGGTGAGCACCTGTAGTCCCAGCTACTCAGGAGGCTGACTAAAAAATTAAAAAACTAGCTGGATATTGTGGTGAGCACCTGTAGTCCCAGCTACTCAGGAGGCTGAGGCAAGAGGATTGCTTGATCCCAGGAGTTTGAGGTTGCTATGAGCTGTGATGTCACAGCACTCTACCCAGGGCACAAAGTAAGATTCTTTCTCAAAAAAATAAAAAACAAAGAGTGGAGGCCCTGGTGTAGGTGCCCTGTAACCTGGGAGGGCTTCCCTGGAGGCTCCAGAATGGGACTCTGCATCTGGGAAAGGCTATACCATATGAGCCTGTGAACTGTTTGGAAGACTTCAGTGGGTTGGGCAGATACTTCTAATGAAGTTTGTTTCTTTCTTTCCTCCCATTCTCTCTCTCCCCTCTCCTTTCCTTTCCTTTTTTCCCCTTCTTATTTGGCAAATATTTATTTTATTTTTATATTTTTAGCAAATATCTATTGAGTACTTTCTATGAGCCAAATATTGTTCTAGATACTGGGAATGGAGCATTGAACAAAATAAAGCCCACTGTTCTAGTAAGGCCCTCCCCTCTAGCAGGGGAGTCAAATAAGCACACAGACACACAAAACTATTAATAAGCATGTCTATTGCGTTGTAAAGCATAAAGTCATTAGTACTAAGGGAAAAAAAGCTGTGCCAAGAGGAGAATTCAAGGACCTCACAGATAACCTTGGCTCCTTTGCAGTGAGCCTTGCTCATCCTCATCCTACCAGGCTCTAACTTGGCTGTCCTTGTCCTCAGGGCGCTTCCAGCCATAGCTCTGAGGGCAAAGGCAAACAGGGCTTGGGGACTTGGGGGAAGACCCCAAGCTTGCTTCTCCTGAACCAGGGAAATGAGGCTCCTGCGTAGATAAGATAGTGAGCTTTAGTTTTAGGTGAGCTGGCTATGGGTCATGGTGGTGGCCATGGCAGGGCCCTGGACCCCAAGGCTTGGCCTGTGCACACAGGCTAGAGGAGCAGCACAAAGAAGGGCTTGAGAGAGAAATTGAGACATAGCGGTCTGAGAGATGGGAGAAAAACGGAGAGTGTGGTGTTTCTAAGACTAAAGCAGAAGAGCATTTGAGATGAACTGGTTAGCCAAGCCCAGTACAGCTGAGCAGTCAAGCCAGAAAAGGCCTGGCAGTGTTGACTGGGTTTAGCAGCAGCATGAAGGTCACCAATGCCCTGGGTGAGGGCAGCGTCAGGGAAGGGAAAAGGGCAGCAGCCAGGCTGTGTGGACCGAAGAATGGGAGGAGGGGAGCACCACATTTCCAGAAGGACTTTTCCCAGGAAAGGCTGAGGTATTACACATGAAGAGGTCAGAAAGAGCCTGTGGACTCTGTGACCACCAAGACAGACACCATGAGGCTATAGAATATCCAGGCCGGCCTGGCCTTTGGGGGCCATCCTAGCTCATGTCCACATCCCCAAATGGAGAGGCTGAGGCCCAGAGAAGAAAAGCCTCTCCAGGGCCTCACATCCCACAGTGACCAGCAGGATAGGGTCATCACCCTACCTTCCACCTCCCAGGACTGCGCAGTCCCTCTGCAGGGAAAGGGCCAAGTCCTGGGGCATTGTCCGAGACGGCCGTGCCCATCTGTCTAGTCTCACCCCAGCACTCTTGTGTTCTCCTTGCTCCTAGGTACTGCTCTTCTTTCTATTCCAAACTGCATTCTTTTCTTCAATGACCTTCCAGTTTTTGCAACTTTTGCTGCCTTTTCCCAGGGCACTCTACCCATCCTGTGTTCCCACCTTCCTTTATTTGGTTAGCTTGTCTTCAGCATTCAGGAAACCAGGCTGACTCCACGGTGTCAGCTGGCTTCCAGGTGCCCCCTCGGCTCACCTTTTCTGTGGCCCTTTTCACTCTGTTAACATTTGTCTGCTTGTCTGCTTCCCCACTGATGCATGAGCTCCTTAAGGTGAGGCCACATGTGATTTATATTTTCACCTCCAGTGCCCTTTGATAGACCTGGCACAGGTCCCTTTCAATATCAGCGGAATGAAGACCGTAGACTCTCCTGCTCAGTTCTGAGGCCAGCATGGAATTGAAGACTGGAGATGAGTGGGAGGCAAGGTCATTCCTACAAACACAGCAGCTCCACTGTCCCTTGCCTAAAACCAGGGTCTGGGGCTGGTGGGGGGGGGGCACATGGACAGCTCTGCCCATGGGCTACTTTTGCTGCCGGGGGAGAGGGAGGAGGGGTGTGGGCTTCTTTGGGCTGGCTGTAGTGGCTGGTTATCACGCTGGGACTTGGCGGGCTGAGATGGGGAGTGATGAAGATCAGGGACTGTTTATCTGGTCTGCTCAGGGCAGTGTGGCCTCCTCATGCCTGTCCACACCCCCTTCCCTGTTTGCAAAACAACTAACTGTTCCCCAGAAGCCAGCAAACTCCTGGCCCTTCTGCCTTTGTGACCCAAGCAAGTACCACTAGGGACATAGGCTATGGTGCTGGACACAGTGTCCAGCAACAGAGGCTTAGCAGTCATTAAAATCATGCAGGGAGACTGGGCGCTGTGGCTCACGTCTGTAATCCTAGGACTCTGGGAGGGTGAGATAGGTGGGTTGCTAGAGCTCAGGAGTTCAAGACCAGCATGAGCAAGAGTGAGACCATGTCTCTACTGAAAATAGAAAAACTAGCCAGGCATTGTGGCACACACCTGTGGTCCCAGCTACTTAGGAGACTGAGGCAAGAGCATTGCTTAAGCCCAAGAGTTTGACATTGCTATGAACTATGACACCATAGCACTCTACCCAGGGTGACAGTGACACTCTGACTCAAAATAAAGAAATAAAACAGGCAGCACCTGTGGCTCAGTGAGTAGGGTGCTGGTCCCATATACAATGGTGGCAGGTTTGAACTGGGCCCCGACCAAAACTACAACAACAACAAAAACTTTAAATAAATAAATAAAATGCCCTATCATGTGGCCTAACTTTGAAAAAAAATTAAAAAAAAATACAACACCCAGGGCATCCCCTTCATTGTGTGGAGGAGGTCTGGAGGGGAAAGGCCTGACCAAAATCACCTAGGACTTGATTCAGGTCTGAGTCCAGAGCTAGTGCTCACTACCGCTCAGGAAAGAAAGAAGAAATGGCGCTAAGTGGCTGGTATTCTGACAGCAGATAGGTCTGGGCAATAGAGGGAGACAGAGCTCAGCCTGCCCTAGCTATTTGTCAGGATCAGGAGCAATCAGGGTGCCCTCCGCAGAGCTGGCTTGGTTCGAGGACAGGACCAATGGACAGTGAGGGTGGTCAATGTGGTATCAGTTCAAGACAGGAGTAGCAGAAGAGGAAGTGAACAGAAAAGGGAGCTGGGCCATGAGATGAGAATCACCTGGGTTTGAGTCCCAGCACTGCTACTTTATTGTATCAGCTGTGTGACTTTGGGTCTAATGTGAGTACCAGATTATCTCTGTCCTTCAGTTTCTTCATCTGTTAAATGAAGTTATTAACACTTATCTTTCTTGACTGTCATGGGACTTCAAAATAGCATATATAAGGTGCTTGTGTGTTATAGAAAACAGCTATTAACTCTCCTGGAAATGAGATTGGGGTAGGGGCTGACTTGGGAATGGCAGAAGAGAGAGAGAAAGAGGGAAGAGGAGGATGCAGGAACATAAGGTATTCACAGTACCAGGAATTCCTCTGGCCTACCCAGAGGAATGCTGAGCAGTGCTGGGGGAAACAGCAAGGGTCCAGCCTATCCCTGTCCATGGGGGGCTCACAGGCTGGGAGGAAAAGAGTGTGGGCAATGGATACAAAGTATTACATCCTTAGAGGCAAGTGCTATGCAAGAGGGAGGCCCAGTGTCCATGGGAGACCAGCTCTGGCAGTACAGGTCCCAAGTAAACATTTGCTGGACTGAAGGAGACTGTGGAGGTGGCTAGAAAAGGCTTCCTGGTGCCAGTTTCTGTCCCAAGCCCCAGCATCTTCTCTCGGTGGCAATGTAAACTGTCCCAGGATGCTGGTCCTCCTTCTGGGGTGCCATCCTCCTACCCAGGCAGCTGGGGTCAGACAGGGATGGGCTGCTATCATGTTCCTTCTGGCTCCTCCTTTCTCTCTTCCCCTCTCCCCACTGGTTTGGTCCGAGCTCTGCCTCCCTCCCCGGCTTCTGGCCTTCTCTGTCCACACAATAACAGGATGTGATCCGTTCGAAGAGAGGAAGTGGGGAGGACGGGCAGTGCTGATAGCGCATTTCTGACTCTCCTCTCCATGCTGCCCTCCTAGCCCCTGCACCGCCTCCTCCCCTAGGCCCTGTTGGGGCTTCTCTCTGTGTTCAGGAGGGATGAGTTTGGGATCCTCAGGCCAACACGGGCCTGTTTAATCCTATGGACAGGGGCACTTTGGCCACACTGTCTGTGGGGCCTCCCTCTCTAGGAGGCTCGCTGGATAAGCTTTGGGCTCTGAGTCATTTTCTGGAGCTGCTGGAGCCTAGAGGGGACAGGTGGGTCTGTTGCCTCCAGTCAGCAGGGCTCCATCTGTCCAGCTGCTTCTCTTGTCCGCTCAGGCCTGATCCAAAGCTGTGGGATTGTAGAATCAATCCAATGTCCTTGTCAAGCATTTTTTGTGCTTGGCCTTGCATGGCATGGGGGATGGGCAGCACAGATGAGGAAACTGAGGCTCAAAGAGGCAAAGGGCTTGTTTAAACTCAGCAAGTGCTTGCTAGGAGCTAAGCTGGAGCTGGAACCTAGATCTCCCAGTGCTCTATCACCCCCTGCCCCTCAGGCCAGCACCATGCAGCAGAACTGTCTATGATGATGAGAATGTCTGATAACTGCTTTGTCCAATATCATAACTGCTTTGACACTATCAGGAGGTAGTCTTGAACACTTGACACATGACCAGTGCAAATGAATAAATGAATTTTTATCATTTAACAAAATTAACTTTAATTTCGATTCATTTAAGTTTAAAGGGCCACATGTGGCTAGTGGCTACCATACTTGTGAAGTAGCATTAGCCTCTCAAATCCGTTAAGTCACTGTATACTCATTGTCTCCTTTGCTGGGCACAGCAATGCTGGGGACACAGATCAATTGGGTAGCTGCAGCCTTGTTACGTGCTGCCCTAGAAATCAGTCAGGGAAGGCGTCTGACTCACCTTAGGGGTTCTGGAAAGCTCCCCAGAAGCAGCTGGTTCTCAAAGGATGGATAGAAATTTGTCAGGTGTGTGAAGAGGAGAATGACATTCTGGGTGGCAAGGACAGTCTGGACATAGGTGCAGCACTGGGAAAGGGTAGGATGTGCTTTGGATGGCTGATAAGGTAGGGAGTCATGGAGGGTTGTGAGCAGGCAGGAGATGGTCAGATCTGTGTTTTAGGAGTCCTTTGGGTGGCCAGAGTGGAGGCAACGATGCAGTAAGAAGGCAGAGAACCACAGCCACCCCCAGCAGGACATAATGAACCTAAGGCAAGAGGCAGGGAAGGTTGGTTTCTTGGTTCCAGAGTCAGAGAGCAAGATATATTTGAGAGAAGCTAGACTATGGTTCTATGACCCTAGAACTAGAGGGCAGGGAGCTCAGAAGGACTCCCCTTCAACCAAGCTTTAATCAGCTTTCTTTTTCCTTTTTTTTTTGCAGTTTTGGCTGGGGCAGGGCTTGAACTCGCCACCCTCAGTATATGGGGCCTACGCCCTGCTGCTTGAGCCACAGGCACTGCCCAATCAGCTTTCTTTTTTCCCAGCATACTTCCCCCAACCCACTCACCCGTCTCACCATCCTATTTCATTCCTATTACAATGCCTGGTCCCCCAGGGAAATGTGTCTTTAAGGCTCCTGATGTGTCAGAGTAAAGAGATTTTATGCAAATCCTCTTTAAAGAACAAGTTTTGGTAGAGTGAGGCTAATAGCCCTCCAGATCCCAGACCTGGGAGGTTGAAAAAGGAGGTGTGTGTCACCTATGTGCAGTGTCACCTGCACTCTGCAGTTTCTGTCACTCGGCTGTGCTTTCACATCTGCTATCCCACTGACCCCTCCCAAGAATCCAGTATGCATTTTACAGATGAAATAAATTGAGGTCAGAGAAATTGATTTGCCCAAGGTAAAGTATCTACAAGGGAAGTCTAACTGTTAGAGGGGCCAGTTCCTGGACCTCATTGCAGGTGAACCCCAAATATTGCAGATAAGCACCACGCAGTCTCAGGTCATTAGGGCAGGACTCCTCTGAGGGGAAATAAGAGGAGGACCCCAGCCCCCTACACTGCAGGGAGGGTGGGTTTCTCTGATTTAGAGGAGGAACAATAAGTCAGGAGAGACTCAATCTCAGTTATACAGATGGTGATCCGAAGATAACATCACCTGCCCCTGTCCAGCACCCATCCCCTTGCCACCTCATGACCAAGTCCCCTAAGACCCCTGTCTTTCTGAGACCCCTTAGAGCTACGGGACCAGGTCAGAAAACCCTTTCCCACCCTATGCTTGGTGACAGCCCAGCCAGCTGAGCCCTGGGAGCCCACGGTCCTCAGCCATTCCCAGCTTACCCTCTGCAGCCTGGGACCCACGGTGCTCCTGTGTCCCAGGCTCTGCGGGATCTCCAGGGGGCTGGGCCTTCTGCCCTCTGGCTGTTCCCACACAGGCTGCGGAGGCTCGCTCTCTCAGCGCTCCGCCCCTCTCCCCGGCAATCCCCCAGGAGCCACTTTGTTCAATGGGCTATCGGGCTTCCCCATCACTCTCACGCCCCCCTCCATTACCCCTGAATAGACACAGGCACTCCCAGCCCCAGCCCCTGTCAATCTCCCCCAGGACCGTCTGAGGCCGTCTAGCCGTGTTGTGCTACCTGACTGGCCGCGCTCACTCTGGGAGTGCCCCCTCTACTGTTCGGTGACAGCACCTTCTAGGGCAACAGTCTAAACCAGAAGCCAACACGCTCGGTTTGTCCTGGTTTGTGATGCCAAAATTCCGTTCTGGGGCTCTGGCCACAGGTACAAATTGAGATCTCTAAGATCCTCAGATTCTATCACCCTGGAAGTCGCCAGTCGGGGACTGTATACTTCTCCTGCTCCCTTTGGCTTTTTAGCGGCTGCAGCGGCTTCTGCCTCAATGCGAGAAGAGGCCTACAGGTGGGAGGGGCTGGGCGGGGGGGAGGAGGGTCGGGCAGTTGGTGGTTGCCTGGTGTGGTTTTATGGGGGGGGGAGGGTGTTTTGGCCCTGGGCCCCTTCAGGGTCCACATCTGCTGGGTTGGGGCTCAGCCAAAGCTGGGCAGGACGGTCCAGTTGCTGGGCTGCGGGGTGCAGGCAGGGAGGCGGCTGGCCGGCTTTCTGTATGATGCTAATGAGGGGAGGAGGCGGCTTTTGTCCTGCACTTGTCCTTGCTGGAGGGCCCTCAGAGAGAGACAAGGTCCCGCCTCAGACCCAAGTGGCTGTGATTAGCCTTCCATCACTCATTTTGATGGCTCTCAGTGCGCTGAGAGGCGTGGGCAGGGATTCAGCTAGGGAAGGGGAGCAAGCATGGCCCTGTACCCGTCCCTGTGCTTTCCAGGCAGTGTCCCCCAAATCAGGCTGGTTCATCAGAGTGGAAAACACTGCTCCATCTTCTCTCCTCCATCCTCCCTCAGGGGCCCAATGAGCTCCCCAACTGATGGACGCCCATCTTCTTGTACTTTCCAGCCCTGAGCCTTTGCTACAGCCCTGAGACACCGTCTCTGAAGACTCCCACGGGCAGAAGCAGTTCTTTGTGGTTGACTCAGGCTGGGATGCTATGTCTGCTGGTGCTGCCCCCCACCCCCAACCTCCACCCTGGGGCTTCTCCTACTTTTTTTTTTTTTTTTTTTGAGACAGCATCTCTCTATGTCGCCCTCAGTAGAGTGCTGTAGCATCACAGCTTACAGCAATCTCAACTCCTGGATTAAGTGATTCTCTTGCCTTAGCCTCCCAAGTAGCTGGGACTACAGGCGCCTGCCACAAAGCCTAGCTATTTGTTGTTGTAGTTGTTGTTGTTGTTTGATAGGCCTGAACCAAGTTCAAACCCGCCAGCCCTGGTGTATGTGGCCTAGCTGCCGAGCTACAGGTGCCAAGCCAGGCTTCTACTTTTGAACACCCAAAGCTCTTTAAGCCTGTCTGGGTTCTGCTCACCTCCCACCCGTATATAAGTCCTGCCCTTATCTCCCTGTTTGTGAGCTGCTCAGAGCTAGGCAGTGTGTATCAGGTCACTAGAGGCCTCATCCTCTGTGTGTGGTGGTCCCCACAGGAAGTGCTTAGTGAATATGAGCTCAGACTCCAGGGGGACAGCACAAATAGATCATTACCTTCACTGTACAGATGGGGAAGGATGAGACTTGTGCAAGGTGATACGGGGAAGTGAGTGACTTAGCCTCCCAGCCCCAGCTCCAGACCTCTTTGAGAGCATGATATCTCAAACTTGGGCTCAGGGATACCCAAGAACTCTGAGGAGAGAATTCGGGCCGGACACAAACCTGATGGGGAAAAATTAGTACATCTTTATCTTTACCAAATTTTGACTGAAAAGACTTTACTTTTTTTCTTCCGGGGTTAATGTAGGCAGTGAATCATAGCAGCATGTGCAGTGTCTGTAACTTTTGTTACCAATAGAAATCATATTCCAGGGCAGTGCCTGTGGCTCAGTGAGTGGGGCGCTGGCCCCATAAACCAAGGGTGGTGGGTTCAAACCCGGCCCCAGCCAAACTGCAATAAAAAAATACCCGGGTGTTGTGGCGGGCACCTGTAGTCCCAGCTACTTAGAAGGCTAAGGCAAGAGAATCACCTAAGCCATGGAGTTGGATGTTGCTGTTAGATGTGATGCCACAGCACTATACTGAGGGGGACAAAGTGAGACTCTGTCTAAAAAAAAAAAAAAAAAAAAGAAAGAAATCATATTCCGGTAGTGGTAGATAACCTTGAAATGTCATCACCATTTTGAAATTATAGCAGGTATTAGACCTATTGCTAGATGTTGTTATTTACTTCATTAATAAGGCGGCACATGTATCATTGTATCATGAAAATTTAAACTTGTGACAATTTTATTTCAGTACCATTTGTTTTCACCATAATTCTATGCATTATATTTTATGCATTTAAGGCATTAATTTTAGGCCAGGGATGGTGGCTCATGCCTATAATCCTAGCACTCTGGGAGGCCAAGGATGGCTTGAGCTCAGGAGTTGGAGACCAGCCTGAGTAAAACTGAGAACCCCAACAAACAAACAAACAAACAAACAAAAAAAAACTGAGAACCCAATTCTACTAAAAATGGAAAAATTATCTGGGCATTGTGGCAGGTGCCTATAGTCCCAGATACTGTAGAAGCGGCAAGAGGAGGAGGATCTCTTGAGGAGATCCAGGTGTCTGAGGTTGTTGTGACCTAGGCTGGGGCCATAGCACTCTAGCCCAGGCAACTAAATCAGACTGTCTCAAAAAAAAAAAAAAACTCAAAACATTAATTTTAAAAGAATCACAGATTCGATTACACTACCAAAGAGGTCCATGGCACACAAAAGGTTAAAATTCCTGCACAAAGGAGTTTCTTGGGGAAAGACTCCCTATTTAACAAATGGTGCTGGGTGAACTGGCTGGCTGACCTGTAGAAGACCGAAACTGGACCCCCACCTTTCACCATTAACAAAAATTGATTCTCATTGGATAAAAGATTTAAACTTAAGACATGAAACTACAGGCTCGGCGCCTGTGGCTCAATCGGCTAAGGCGCCAGCTATGTGCACCTAAGATGGCGGGTTCGAATCCCCAGCCCAGGCCCGCCAAACAACGATGGCTGCAACCAAAAAATGGCCAGGGGTTGTGGCCAGCACCTGTGGTCCCAGCTACTTGGGAGGCAGAGTCAGGAGACTCGCTTGAGCCCAGGATTTGGAGATTGCTATGAGCTGTGATGCCATGGCACTCTATCCAGGGGGATAGCTTGAGGCTCCGTCTAAAAAAAAAAGATACTGGAACATGTCAGCTTAACTAAATCAATGTTTCTCCTGTCAACTGCTGTCAACTGACTCACTTCATGGGAACAAGACATTCTCATGCCATTTTGGAAGCTGATCCATAGGTGCTCACCAGAATTCATACCACTGTGATTGCCTGCTAATAAACAGTTTGGCTTTTCTTTTTCTCCTTTCCCATGGCAACTCCTGGCTTCACCCCTTAATGCTGGAAAGGTCATGTGACTTCAGTCAAATATTCATTTCTATGGGCTTCTGTGACCAATATATATACTACCTGCACTTGTGTTCAGACGAGTCTAAAAATGGACAAGATAGACACATCACATTGAGGGAGCATGTGTTTTCATTTTTTTTTTTTTTGAGACAGAACCTCAAGCTGTCACCCTGGGTAGAGTGCTGTGATATCACAGCTCACAGCAACCTCCAACTCCTGGGCTCAAGCGAGTCTCCTGCCTCTGCTTCCCAAGTAGCTGGGGCTACAGGTGCCTGCCACAACACCCGGCTATTTTTTGGTTGCAGCCATCATTGTTGTTTGGCAGGCCCGGGCTGGATTTGAACTCACCAGCTCAGTATGTATGTGGCTGGAGCCTTAGCTGCTTGAGTCATAGGCACTGAGACCATGTGTTTTCATTTTAAAATGTAGTTTTGTTTTGTTTTTTTTTTTAGACGGAGCCTCAAGCTATCCCCCTGGGTAGAGTGCCATGGCATCACAGCTCATAGCAAAGAAGCGAGTCTCCTGCCTCTGCCTCCCAAGTAGCTGGGACTATAGGCGCCTGCCACAATGCCCGGCCATTTTTTGGTTGCAGCCATCGTTGTTTGGCAGCCCGGGCTGGGGATTCGAAGCTGCCACCTTAGGTATACGTGGCTGGCGCCTTAGCCAATTGAGCCATAGGCGCCGAGCCAAAATGTAGTTTTTTTTTTTTTAGAGACAGAGTGTCACTTATCACAGCAACCCCCAACTCCTGGACTTAGGAGATTCTCTTGCCTTACTTAGCCTCATGAGTAGCTGGAACTACAATCGCCCAACCAGAACACCCAGCTATTTTTTTGTTGCAGTTTGGCCAGGGCCGGGTCCAAAGCCGCCACCCTTGGTATATGGGGCCAGCTCCCTATCCACTGAGCCACAGGCGCCACCCCTTCCCTTTTTTTTTGAGACAAGAGTAGAGTGCTGTTGCATCATAGCTCACAGCAACCTCAAACTCTTGGTCTCAAGCAATTCTCTTGCCTCAGCTTCCTGAGTAGCTCGGACTACAGGAGCCCACCACAACGCCCAGCTATTTTTTTCTTTTTTTTAATGTGGAATTTATTTATTTATTTTTTTTGAGGCAGAGCCTCAAGTTATTCCCCCGGGTAGAGTGCTGTGCTATCACAGCTCAAAGTAACCTCCAACTCCTGGGCTCAAGCGCATCTCCTGCCTCTGCCTCCCAAGTAGCTGGGACCACAGGTGCCCACCACAATGGCTGGCTATTTTTTGGTTGCAGCCATCATTGTTTTTTGGCAAGCCTGGATTGGATTCGAACCCGCCACCTTGGGTATATGTGGCTGGTGCCTTAGCCACTTGAGGACAGGTGCCAGGCCAACGCCTGGCTATTTTTAGAGACAGGTGTCTTGCTCTAGCTAACTCATGCTGATCTTGAACTCCTGAGCTCAAACAGTATACCTGCCTTGGCCTCCCAGAGTGCTGATACTACAGTCTAAAATGTGGTTTTAAGAGCTCTGCATCATCATTGCTCACAGCAAACTCAACCTCTGGGCTCAAAGGATCCTCCTGCCTCAGCCTCCATGGCTGGAACTAGAAGCACGTGCCACCATGCCCAGCTAATTTTTGTGTGTTTTTGTAGAGATGGGGTCTTGCTTTTGCTTAGGTTGGTCTCAATTTCCTGATCTCAAGCAACCCTCCCATCTTGGCCTTCCAAAGTGCTAGGATTACAAACATGAGCCACCATGCCTAGCCTTAAGTGATGTATTGTTAAATTCAACAGGGATTCAGGGGAAAGGTGCTGGGAGAAGCAAACAATAGGAGGAAAAAATTTCATTTTATCAAATCTGAGCATAATAGCTACTCTTTTTATTTTTTTCCCATCCTTCATTCCTCCTTTCAAATAAAAGTGCTAACTTGTGTCTATTTTTTTTACTCCCACAGCAAACTTTGAAGTTGGCAGGAGAATGTTTCCATCAAAATGCTGCTCTCTTGGAAGGTGAAACCATTACAGGGTGAAACTGCTAAAGGATTTCTGCCTAAATGGGTGGCAGGGTGAGGGGTGGGGGTGGAGAGACTCCTGATAAATTGAAACTGCTTCACCAAAGTAGTGACTGTTTTTTTTGTTTGTTTGTTTTGTGATAGAGTCTCACTGTGTCACCCTTAGCACAGCTCACAGCAACCTCCAACTCTTGGGCTTAGGCAATTCTCTTGCCTCAGCCTCCAGAGCAGCTGGGACTATAGGCGCCCACCACAACACCAGGCTATTTTTTCTTGCAGTTTGGCTGGGCCAAGTTCGAACCTGCCACCCTTGGTATATGGGGCTGGTGCCCTACCCACTGAGCCACAGGTGCCATCCAAGCCCGGTTTTGTAGATTGTTCTCCTAAAGTAGGTGCTCCACCCATTCCATTTATATTTTGTCATTCTTTTATTTTCTTCATAGTCTTGATTATATGTATATCTGTTTATTTTCTTTCTTTCTTTCTTTTTTTTTGCAGTTTTTGGCAGGTCTGGGTTTGAACCTACCACCTCCGGCATATAGGGCCTACGTCCTGCTCCTTTGAGCTCAGGTACCACCGTATTATCTGTTTTCATTTGGCTACTTTGTTTTCTTTTTCTTCTTTGAGTAATACTTCTTTGTGTATGTCTGAAAGTTTTACACATAGTATACATTAAATTCACATGTCATATTGTTAGAAACTAGATTTTGTAATTAGAAGGGACTTTAGAAATCTAGACAACCACACTTACTTTACAAATGCAAAACTGGGGCAGAGGGGTGGCGCCACATGCGCTGCCCCATATACTGAGGGTGGAACGTTCAAACCCAGACCCCCCACCCCCACCCCCGAGACAGAGTCCCACGGTCTACCCTGAGCAGAGTGCAATGGCATTGTAGCTCGCTGCAACCTCAAGACTCTGGCTGTGGGCATCCCCCTTCTCAGCCTCTGGAAGCCGCTGGGATTACAGGGGCTCGCTGCAGCGCCTGGCTGGGTATGTCACTTTTTTAGGAGTCGGGGTGGGGTGGGAGGGTGGGTCTCACTCTCGCTCTGGCAAGTCTTGAACTCATGAGGCCAAGCAATTCCCCCTCCTCAGCCTCCCACAGTGCTGGAGACTACAGGTGTGAGTCGTCGCGCCTGGCAAGAGGGCGAAAGTTTGTATAGGATTAGGAAGACTACCTAGCTCTGGGAACTCTCTAATTTTCACGACAGATTCTTTTGCTTTTTAACAATGATTTGCCTTACTTCAATGTCATGCATTTTTTGATAAAATGACTACAACGAAGAGGTGTGTTTTGTTTCGTTTACATAGTTTCTTATTTTTTCTACGCTTTCTTCCTAAAAATGCATGGAAAGGGCCCTAACAGGACCCGGTTAGCAAGGCCAGAAGTCACACTTCCCAAGGGCACTGCCTCCGTCTCCTCCCTTCTTTGTCTCCACCTCCAGCACGGTCCCAACTTCTCCTGCCCCCGCCGGGCCCTCCCTCTCCTTTTCTTCCAGCTGGTTACCACCCACTTACCCTCACCCACATGCCCCTCCCTCTTCAGGGCCCGGCTGCCCTCATTCAAGATGGCGCCGGGCGCTTCGGCTCTGGGGGAAGTGAGCTCATGGTACTCCGGAAGGGAAGGCGGGGAGAGAACAAGCGGGTGGGTGACCCGCTGTGGAGCTGTAGGTGGGGCGGCGGCCGCGGCCCTGGTTTTTGTCGCTTGGTCCGGAGAGAGGGAAAGAGCCAGTTCCTGGGAACCGAGTCGAGGGCCCAGGGCCGGGGGCGCTGAAGGAAGTCGCCCCGAGCGGCTCGCCTCTTGCCAAAGAGAGGCAGCCCTGGGAGCCGGCGTCCCGCCCCCGGCGGCCTCCTTTCCCGATCCTCCCGGGTTGCGCGCGCCGGCCGTGGCTCTGTCTTCGGGGCTGCGGCGGGAACCGCCGAGTGTGCTGGACGGGACCTTCCCCCTAGGCACCGGCTGGAAGAAAGGAAGAGGGAGCGCGGCGGGTCAGCACCTTAGCCCAGAGGTCAGGCCGCTGGTTCCCTGTTCGTGGTCCTCAGTCCTTCATCCAGCTCTCCTGGCTGGAGTTCGAATCCGCGACCTCCCCTCGCTCCGTATGCGTCTCCCTTAAGTGTGTCACCAAGCCCTCTGGCCGGATGATTTTTTCCTCCTTGACTTTGCTAGGAAGGAGATATATGTATGTATCTGAAGGATATCTGTCCTCGTCTCCACCCCAGCCCTCTTAAAAGTTTAACTTCAGTGAAAGTGCGTATCTTCCTTTCTTGGACCATTTGACGGTTCCTACTCTAGCCACTGTCTGATTTAGCAACTGGGATCACATTTAGATCTAATCTTTAAAAAAAAAAAAAATCGCCTACAGAGTTGTTCTCCCCAGTCCAAGAAGGACAAATGGATTTTGGAGTTAAGATGCAGGGGGGCGAACCAGTGCCAACAATGAAAGTCTCAGACAGTGAAGGAAAACTGGAGGGCATGGCCACAGCGGTGACCCCGAACAACAAGAACAGCAGCAACAGCAGCTGTAGGGGTGGAATCCGTGGAGGCAGTACAAAAGGCTGGCAATACAGGTAAGGTCTTTTCTCCAAGGTGATTTTCTGGGGTTGAGGTAGGGGTGAGTCTGTGGAATCTACATTCTTCACTTGTTGAAAGGTAAGGTTTATCCACTGGCTTGCCGAAGCAACTGATAGGTCTCACTTGAACTTGGTATCTCACTTGAACCTGGTGCCCCAAGATTTAATTAATTCATCCATTCATTCAACAGGTGTTTATTGAGGGCCTTTCAGGGAATACAGAAAACGTATCCGGAACCTCCTCTACAACCGGAGAGTTAGTTCTTCCTCTGATTTAATTCTGTACTCACTTCTCTTTTTGCCTCTGTTGTAATTTGTAAATTTATTTACAAGCCTGCCTTCTCTATAGACTGTGAGGGCAGAACTGTTTAACTCAGCTTTCTCCAGAAGCTAGCAAATATTTATTCGTGGAGAGACTGGAGAAATTGAATTGAAGAAGATTCTTGTCCTCAGTCTGTTTGTGACTTAGAAAGGGGAATGTAAATAATTTGACTAGCAGAATAAAGAAAGATACAGACACTGGTGCTTCTCATACTCTAAACTTGAGTTTGGAGATGTCTCAGTTTGAATTGATGAGGCCACTGCAATGCCTTTTGTCTTGACGAGAAATTCTACATTTGCATCATTTCCATTAATATTATATGAATGAAAAACTTAAGGAGCATGAAGGCAGTCCTAGAGAAGTAATGTAAAGTATAGGAGAAGTAATAACTATCCAGAATCTTAAGAACTAAAGGGATGAATTTTTAAGTTTTGGTTAACAGTGTGCCTAACTCTAGTCCTCTTTGGCTCTTGCATTGTTTGTACTTGTGAAATTGACATGAAACATGGACAGAATTAAAGCCAAGATTTTGTAAAGAATATGTATTTATCATGAATAATAGTCATATATGCAAAATATGCATGGTGACTGTATTAGCATAAAGAATGAAATGTAGATTATAACTTTTTATTGGTTGTCTTTCTATAGGACAGGAAAGTATATTTAGTTATTGTGAGAAGTTTAGGCTCACTTTTCTTCTTTTTATTTTTTTTTGAGACAGAGTCTCACTTTATTGCCCTTGGTAGAGTAGAGTGCACTGGCATCACACTGCTCATAGCAACTTCCAACTCCTGGGCTTAGGCGATTCTCTTACCTCAGCCTCCCGAGTAGCTGAGACTACAGGCACCTGCCACAAGGCCCGGCTATTTTTTTTGTTGCAGTTTGACTGGGGCCAGGTTTGAACCTGCCACCCTTTGTATATGGGACCAGTGCCTTACCCACTGAGCCACAGGCACCACCCTAGGCTCACTTTTAGAATCAACATGATCCTTTTTTTGTTTTGTTTGCGATGAATCATATAGGATTATCAATTACTTGGCAGGGATATTTTGATACAATTTCCAGAAGCAAGATAAAATTCCAGATAGTCAGAGGTAAGTATTCTGATACCAACTCTTTAAACTTCATATCGGTTAACAGACAAGTGAAAACAGACTTTTTAGCACTGAGGAGAGTTGTCATAAACCATGCACTTTCATTCAGAGCCCTGTTATCCTTTATTTAGGGTATTATTTAATGGTTATATAACTTTCAAACTGGAATCTATTGGAAACACAAATGAAAAAGGTTATTAGGGACAGTGTAACAGAGGAAATGCAGCTGACCATGTAGAGCATTCAAAGGAGATTTGAAAAATTAACCTGCAGACTCAGCTATATTACTTCCTAGTACAGTAATCATAGTCACAATGATTTTAAGTAATCCAGGAAAGCACATTCTGTTTAGAAAGGCAGAGTAGTGTGATTATAATGGTGAACAGTTTCAGAGGAAAAGGGAAAGAAAGCTCAAGTATCTGGAAAAATTCAGTTATGTGAAACTCTTCCCCAATGATGAAGACAAAGGCAATACTACATTTACATCCTAGATAGATAGATAGATTTCTTTTTTTTTTTTTTTTTTTTGTTTGACAGATACCTCCCCTGGCCCCCCAGGGTAGAGTACCATGGCTCTATAGCTCACAGCAACCTCAAACTCCTGGAGTCAAGTGATTCTCTTGCCTCAGCCATCCAAGTAGCTGGGACTACAGGTGCCCACCACAATGCCTGGCTAGTTTTTCTATTTTTAGTAGAGCCGGTGTGTCAGTGTGGCTCAGTCTGGTCTTGAACTCCTAAGCTCAAGCAATCTACCTGTCTTGGTTTCCCAAAGTGCTGGGATTAAAAATGAGCCACAAGGTCCAGCCGTCCAGATGTATATTTTGATTTTAATGTGGCTTATCCTTCAATGTAGTTCTTTAATTTTTCCATTTGCCCTGAGGGACATTGATTAGGCAGATTTTCCTTTTCTCCTGTAAAGCTCCCTCTTCCTGGCTTCTTCCCCTGTGGCTTAAAGTCTCCAAATTTTTTTTTCCCCCTTGAAAGGAGGCCTCTGTCTTCATGGCTGGAGGGCAATGGCAGGCTGGCTGCAGCTTCAAACCTCTGGGCTCAAGCAATACTTCTGTCATACTGTGTTTCCTCGAAAATAAGACCTACCCAGAAAATAAGCCCTAGCAGGATTTCTATACATTTGTTAAATATAAGCCTACCCTGGTAATAAGACCTAGTGATGCATTTCTGTGCGGAGCGGTAAGGAAGACTGGAATACCTTTTATCTGCCATAGCTCCTTTCTCCGAGCCATTTGCACTTGCACAGGTATGCATGTGGTAACCGTGGTCATAGGCATCCTGTTGCACACGTCTGTACGGGAGTTAACTCATTACTAGTGCCAGCCTCACCAACAAGGTCGACTCCCCCTGTCAGGTTCCAGAAGAAGATGACTTAACTGTATTTGAATAAATGTAGATTGTTGTATTATATTAATAAAAATAAGACATCCCCTGAAAATAAGCCCTAGTGTGTCTTCTTGAGAAAAAATAAATATAAACACAGTAGATAGCCTCCCTATAGACATGTAACACTGTACCTGGTTAACTTTTTTTTTTTTGAGACAGAGCCTCAAGCTATCCCCCTGGGTAGAGTGCTATGGCATCACAGCTCACAGCAACTTCCAACTCCTGGGCTCAAGCGAGTCTCCTGCCTCCGCCTCCCAAGTAGCTGGGACCACAGGCGCCCGCCACAA
>CAUYQV010135940.1:0-21984 GCA_963574575.1 Galagoides demidoff | reverse complement strand
GCTGTGAAGCCATGACACTCTATCGAGGGCGATAAAGTGAGATTCTGTCTCTAAAAAAATAAAATAAATAAATCGTACTTTGAATTACCTTATTTTACATGTCCTATTATAAACTGTTTTGAATCTTTTTTCTTTTTTTGTGAGCAGGGTATACACCATAAGTTTACAAAATAATGTGGGTCACACGAGCCTGTCACTTGTGCCTACAGTTTAGTTAGCTGGTGGTGATTGGTGTGGGCACAGTGAGGACTGCAGGACTGTGGAAGGGATGCATTAGCTTCTCACCATGCTGCTGTCCCAAAGGGTCCTGGGGAGGGAAGGACACTGTCCCCTCCCCTAGTGTTCCCCAAGGTTTGTGATGGCCTCACACCACTCCCAGATTCTACCCCTTGACAAGAGGCGTGGTGGAATTGCAATGGAGGAGTCCCAGTTTCAGCCCTGGAAGAACTTAACCAACTTACTAGCAAATAAGATTCATTTCCTACCCAAAATGTGTTAAAACTGTTTACATCATGGTACTGATCAAAAGCCCCGTGAGGAGACTTGCAGTGTGGCTCTGCCTAATGGCAGAGACTTTGCTGGCCTTCTGATAACGCCATTTCACCTGTCTCTGAAGACACTTGAGAATCATTTTCAACATATGCATGTTTTTTCTAAAATCAAATGCTGTATTTTGTTAGACTGGGGCACCCCTTACACATCTACGTGTCCTGTGTAAGACATCTGGACTGGCAAAGGTTAGCAGCTCTCCCACCGCCACCCCCCGTGTGCTGGGTACCGCCAGCTGCCCTGCCCAAGTTGCCACCATCCCTTACCCAGAACCTGCCATGAAAGGGCAGGAGAAGGCCTTACGTGTTCACCCTGATTGTGAAAAGGGCGGAAGGTGCTGGGAGACCCAGGTTCAGCCAGCCTTGTCCTCACAAGCGTCTCTGATTTAAGATCTGAAAAGTTAAAAGAATGCCCAGTTCCCTTTCCTGTAGCCACATCTGTGAGGGCAGCGGAGGTGTGATGTGTAGTCGACATGGTAACAAGAGGTCCTTTAGACCTGGACGATGTCACCTGTGACTACGGGAAGGTGCCAGGGGAGTGGCTCTTCCCTCTTGGCCAAGGAGTGAGCATTATGTATTTTCAAGGAACCAGACCTGTTTGCTAAAGAGTCTGTGAGCTAATAGGCCCGAATCTCCAGCTCACATGAATGTTAAAGCACATATGTTTAATATGCTGAATGAATATTTATTTTTGTATGCATTTTAAAAGTATATTGATCTCTTTTACTCTTTAATAAAATGCTTTTTTAAAAAAGCTGACGTGTGCTCTGTGTATTTATAATTTTCACCAGCTTCTAGGTTCTCCAAAGGGGGATTCATACTACAAATGATGTTAATTCAGTCCACCAAATTAAAGCAGCACTATAATATGATTTAATTAATTAGTTTGAGACAGAGTCTCACTCTGTCACCCTGGGTAGCGTGCTGTGGCATCATAGCTCACAGCAACCTCAAACTCTTGGGCTCAAGTGATCTTTCTGCTTCAGCTTCCCAAGGAGCCAGGACTACAGGCACCCACCACAATGACTGGCTAGTTTTTCGATTTTTTAGTAGAGATGAAAATTTTGCTTTTCTCAGCCTGGTCTCCAACTGCTGAGCTCAGGCAGTTCACCTGCCTCGGCCTCCCAGAGTGCTGGGATTATAGGCGTGAGCCACTGTGTCTGGCCTGTAATATGATTTTAAAGATTTCTTTTAACTCATTCCCAAAACAACTGCAAGAAAGGATAGGGACTTTGATCACAGGGAATCTCCTGGATCACACAGTGAGAGCACACCGTGTGGAAAGGGTGGGGGCCTGTTTGGGCTGCTGAGCTAAACTGTAGTGTGCAGAAGGTTAAGGAGGAAGTAGGCGGCCGGCACTACCAACGCTTCCCTGGACATGAATGGAACCGATTTCTAGGAGGGTGCCCCTGGCTGGGTCGGCCACACATGGCCGGGGTGTGTGCTTCCTCACACCCAGGGATAGGGACACGGTGAGGACATAAGGACTCGGTATGGTAGGCTTGGACTTTGCTTCTAGTCTGGTAGGGCATTCCTACTGAACAAACCAGAGCAGGACCCGTCAGTGGCAGGGAGGCACCGACTCTGGCCAACCCAATGTAGAGACTGCCAGACCTCCACCTGCAAGTGAAGCAGCTGTGTGCTCTCCTTGTCCTTACGTGAGTCCAGTGAGACTAGACCTGTTCTTGTTCCCAGCTTACAGATGAGGAAACAGAGGCACAGGACCACGATGGGGTGACTGTGAGCCACCTGTGTCCTGGGAAGGCAGCTTGGTAGGAGAGACCTCATGATAAGATCTTGCTATAGTCTGGGAGCTAGTGGGGAGAGGCTGCCAGCTGGCCAGTTGCTGGCTTTCTTAGCCATCTTTGTTGTGAGTCACACTAATTCCCGCACACAGCAAGCAGGAATTTTATTTATAAGCAAGCTCTTCTCTGGCCTGTGGATTCAGGGCCAAATGGGGAAATGTGGTGTCGTCTGGGCTCCCCAGAGTTCAACACCCTTGGGCGGGCAGCTGCCAAATCCTTCCTACTCAACCTCTTCCAGCAGCCTCGGAGGAGAGGAGAGGAGTGAAGCATTCTAGAGAATGTGTTAGGGCCCTGGATGCGAACTTCCTTTTGAGATGTTGACCTTCCACTGGACAGTTAGCTTAGGGTCCTGAAGGCAAGCTGGTGAAACATTCTGAAAAACAAAGCTTCTTCACTCTTTGTATTTCAAAATTAGGGAATCAATGTATTTCAACAACCCCTTGCTGAGTGCTTGCCACTGGGTTTAATAACTTGTGCAAAACTGTCTGGGATGCAGCCCTTGCGATGTCCAGATGGCTGAAGATGACGACCTCTAGGCTAAGCATGCACGGGATCTGCTGGGCCCTGGGACCCTTGACCAGGCATCCAGCCACCCATGGGTGCCATGGGGACACTTTCTCCCCACAAAGAAGCAACTGTGGGAACCAGGAAGAAATTATTTGTGTGAGTGATTCAGACTCTGCATAGTAGAAAGTTTTGCAACCCAATTACTCAGAAATATTTAGAAATTCTTTCCAAAGAATGATCTATAATTAATGACTGCAGCTTAACAACTCAGGGGGCTGAAAGTGGGGGGTGGGGGTTGTTTCTCAGTGGAACATCTGGCTGCTTTTGCCATAAAAAGGAGGAAATCAGCAGAGGTCCTGACCCCCAGGGCACACAGTAACCTCCATCTCTCTCGGACATGCACCCTGTTCGCTGTAAATTGAAAGGTCTCTTTCCTGGCAGGAAACGCATTTAATCCAGCACTTTCCAACTTTATTTGGTCTGATGTTACGCCTCGCAGCGTGTTTGTGGATAAGCAGTGCCTGCGGGTATTTGTTTTTTCCTAGAATCTGGCTCGGACGCCTTAGGAGTTCTGTTACCACGGGGCCGCCCTGCAGTCTCGGTGGAGCCTGACAGGGGTGAGGATGGCTCAGTCACCTCTTTTTGTGTTACAAACTATCCCCAAACTTAGCGGTATAAAAAAAACAAAACAAAACACTTTATTGTGTTGGTGGATTTTGCAGGTCAGAATTTAGACGGGGTACAAAGGTGTTGGCTTTCGATGCTGGGATCTTAGCTGAGGGTGACTTGAAGGCTCGGGGGTGGAGTCACCTGGAGGAGTTTTCATTCATAGGTCTGGTGCCAGGGCTGGGAGGACGGGACGACTGGGCACAGCTGGGCCAACTGGAACGTACACACGAGGCCTCTCTAGGGAGCTTGAGCTTCCTCATGACATGGTGGCCCCAGGGCAGTCCAGTGGGCAAAGGGGAAGCTGGATGGCTGCTATGACCCACACTTCACGTCCCCCACGCTCTTGGGTAAACAGGCCTATGCAGAGTCGAGACAGAGGGTAGAAGATCCACCTGTTGATGAAGGAGAGTCAAAGTATTTGCAGCCATGCTCTACAGCTTTCCTGGGAGCCTCTCCTCCTCTGCACCTCCCCCCACCTTCTCACCTTTTCTCTCTCTCCATCTCTGTCTTTCTTTTTAAGTCCTCTTTATCTGGTCGTCCCGGCTTCTCTCTGCCTCTATTCCTTGAGTCCCAGGCAGGTAGACCTCCCTCTTGCTTAGCTCTTACCTACTTCAGAATGTGGCCTTCTCCTTGTGAGGTCACACCTGGCTCTGACCCAGTACAAAGCCCCGTCCCCACCATGGGCCAGCGCGCTGCAGACGGGGAGCTTTTCAGTTAGGGTTAACTTGGCTGCTCTGGCGAGAGCCTCGTGTACAGTTTTCCATATCCCTACACCCTTCCACCCCTCATCCCTTAAACTTTCCCGGCGAGAGTGAGAGAAACAACAGGTGCTGGCAGCCGGGAGTCGTAGGCACAGACGGGGGTGGACCAGCATGTGCTGCCCGGAGTGCTCGTCAGAATTACTGGGGGGTGTGTACGGAGAAACCCAGGAGTGAGGGACTCTGGCTGTTGTCCTGACCAGCTCTGGGGAGAGAAAAATCACAGTGCATTTTAGCAGCCCCAGCTGTCTCCCTTCCACTCAGCACTTCCCTTCCTGCAGCATCTGCAGAAGCCTTTCTTTTGGCCTCTCTGCTCCTTGTGTCTGAAAGGAGGCGTTGAGCAACCCAGGCCAGTTGGAAATCCTGAGCCCAGAAATAAAGTGACTGTTGCCTGGCGCCCTTGTACGTTTACCGCGGCTGCTGGCAGAGGCAGAAGGCGATGTTTGGAGGAAGCAGATGGCCTGGTCTACTGTACATTTCAACTGCAAGGCCGGCTGGGGCTATTGCATCACTAGGCTGGACAGTGCTGCAGGACAGAGGCAGAGACCCCCTGGGGGGGGGGTTGTGGAGAGGGGAGTGGGGAGACAGTTTGAGAGATGTGCCTGATTCCCGCCTCCGTCCAGTTGGGCTGCTGCAAAGTCAGCCTGACCTGGGTTCCGATCCCACCTCTTTTCTGACTAGCTGTATAATGTTGGGGAAACAACTTCTCTGCTCTGAATGTTACTGCTCATGGCTAGGAATGATCTATCTTTCCTATGTCCCATGGATGCTGTGGAACTGTCCTGATCTCATGCAGTTGTCATAGGGATTAGGTGAGATCGTCCATCTAAAGCTTAGACAGGCGCCTGGGATACTGTAAGCATCGGGCAAACGTCAGGGTTGGGATCATTCTTTGACCGCTGTGATGGGTAGCCTGGCACACCTGGAGGAGGGGTACTGGCTCCTAACAGCTGTGGCTAGTTTGGGGGGTTGTTGGTGGCACATTCTCTTCTTGGGGACCCCTCACTGTGGGCCCCTGCACAGGTGGTTTTGGTGGCCACGTGTTCAATAGTGCGTGTTGACTTCTAGGCTCAGGGAATGCCCCCAGGGCCTCACCCCACAAGTCACCCTTACCTGGATCAGTTGGCCTGTGGAGAGGACCTCTCCCTGAGGGCGCTGTCCCCAGCTCTGTGACAGAGGGACCCCTGACCCCTCCGTACTACTGCTGAGCACGCCTGAGTGTTTGTGTCACCCTGTCCCCGTGATCAAGTGATGTGGAGTTGGCTGGGGGGAGCTAAGGGATTTTTGAAAAGGCTTCTTCATGGAGGTAGCTTAATAACAGCATCCGGGCGCCCTCCCGAGCCGTGTTCTAAGCTAGCTTTGCTGAACATCTTGCCATGGTCCCCATCATCTGCTGGCTCTCTGCCCAGGACAGGGACTACCTCGGACCCTTAACAGCCTCCCCAGTGGAGCCCTGGAAGGGATCAGAGTGAGGGAGTAGAAAGAGGTCCGGCCATGCTCCCCCCAGTACTCCCCCTAGTTTCCCCAAGTCAATGATGCCCTTCTGAAGCAGCAGACCACACATGACTTTCTTCCTGGGCTCCTTAGCCAGTCTCTCCCTTGGTCTTTTTGGGCACCCCCAGCTTCTAGCCCCTTTAGACCAGGCGTCAGCAAATCTGGCTGCAGACGGAATCCGCTGTGCTACGGCCACAGTGTTGTGTAATTGTGGGAGAAGCCGCCGCTCCCCCACGCCTAAGATGCTTACTGTGTGACTCTTTTTGGCTGTACAGAAGAAGTTTGCCAGCCTCTTCCTGAGACCTCACCCACACCTGTGAGGTTGGTGTCTGCAAATCTCCTCCTTGAATGAGTCTCAGTTGAGTGTGCCAAGGGCTGCCCATGGGACCCTGGCAGATGCCCACCCACCATTGTGACACCCCGTGAGGTTGGCGTTATTGTCCCCATCTTGCAGACGGGGAAATGGAGGCACAGAAGGTCGAAACACTAGGACGGAGCAAGTCACAGACTTAGTGAGGGGTGGGGTCAGGATCCAAATGCCCCAGTCCAAGGCGTGGTCACCAGTGTGCTGCAGCCCCTCCTGACCCGAGGGTTCATTCTTAGGACATTTGTGCCAAGGAAGCCCCCAGCTCACAGCTGCTCAGCCAGGACACCATGGGCAGTGCTCAGGGTGTCGGGATAACGACTCAGTTTTCTTCCTTTGCATCCTTTTTTTTTTTTTGCAGTTTTTGGCCAGGGCTGGGTTTTAACCCGCCATCTCCAGCATATGAGGCCAGTGTCTTACTCCTTTGAGCCACAGGCGCGATCCTCCACTTTGCATCTTTGCCTGGGGTCCCCTGGATTGACACATGTCTGTTCAAGTGTCTGCTGTGCCGGGCACTGGTTTTACAGCCTGACCTCTGGGAAGAAGCCTCCTTTGTGGATTTCTGAATTTTTGTAGCAGGCAGGGTCCCTGAGGCCTGTTCCTGTCAGCAACCCTTCTCCTCCTTCCCAACCTCTCCATGTGTTACCACCAGGGAGTGGGGCCACTGGGCCAGGTTGGGATCCTGAGGGGCCCCTGTGAGCCAGCGCAGACCCCAGGGCACCACTGAGCTATTTCTTCATCTGGGAAGAGCTCTTCTCCCCTGGCTGGAGGGATTTTAACAGGCACAATTGTCCATCTCTCTTGTGGTCATTGAATTAGTGCCCTCATTCTCTCCTGTTAGTTACCAGTGGTTCTCCACCAGGGGTGGTCTGGTCCTCAGGGGATGTTTGGCCGTATCTGGGGACATTTTTGGCTGTCAGGACCTGGGGCAGGCACTACTGACAGTCACATGGCTGACACAGGGGAAGCTGCATCACACCCCACAGTATATAGGGTGATGGCCTCCGCTGGCCCAGCGGGGATTATCCAGCCCCAAATGTCAAGAGTGCCGAGATGGAGAAATAGCAGTGGGCGCTCGTCATCACAGAGGAAGGGGACTTGTCTGTCCCCGTCACTGTCAAATCTCCACCACATAGTATGTGCTCAATAAATGACTCTTGACAAATGGGTGCATGATCGCTGGCCTCAGGAGTGGGGCTAAACATGCTTCCTGCACTGGGGGCACACTGTGGCCCATGCCGGGCACAACACAGGCTCCAGGGGCTCTGAGGATGGGATGAGGGCCCTGTGGAAGGGAGGATCGGCTGGTCTCTGGTGGGTGAGTACAGGGGTGGCTGGCAGGAGGCACCCGGGGCTGGGTCCTGGAGACAAGGTTTGGGGTTCCTGGGAGATGGGGGTGCACGATGCCCCAAGGCGAGCTGGTGGGGTTACCCTGAAGGCTTCCAGACCTTCCGAAGGTCTTGAGAAGCTAAAGAGGCCTTTGAACACCGTTTGCTTTGGTGTAGTCACAAAAAAATGAGGACTCCAAACAGCCGCACCTGCTCGGCCCTGGCAAAGCTGTAAGACTTTCAACTGAGAAACAGTTTCACTCCCGATGAGTCTGCTTTTCAGAAGTTTCGGGGACACGAGCCTTTCTGAAACCCAAGGTAATTCCCTCAAAGGTTCCTTTCATTTTCTGATTTTAAGATCCCTTCTCTCCCTCTTGGGTGTGAAAACCTGTGGGGATGGTAGGTGAATAGCAGCTGCCCTACTCTGCTGGGGGGAGCCAGGAATGGCAGACACAGCTCCAGGCTGGAGGCCAGGCAAGTTGGGGTTCTCTGCCCACCATTGCCACTTCTGCGTGTATATCCCTTAAATCCCCGTCACCCCTAGCTTTCTCCCCTGGCCAGCACTGCGATGACTTTTTTGTGAAGGGGCCTCAGGTGCTGCAGGGCAAGCCCACTGCAAACAGGGCCTCGCTGTCGGCCTGGCTCCAGCCGCCCTGGCCTTCCCCACCTCAGGGACTCATTGGTTGGAGGGTAGTTCTACCCCTCCTAAGTCAGCACAGTCTTGGCTTTTAGGGCAAGCACTGCCCTGCTCTGCTTCATACTTTTACTACTGTGTTTCCCTGAAAATAAGACCTACCCCCAAAATAAGCCCTAGCAGGATTTCTATGCATTTGTTAAATATAAGCCCTACCCCGATAATAAGACCTAGTGATGTGTGTGGCTATGCAGTATATCTGCACAGTCATGCCATGCATTTCGGCGCGGAGATGAAGACATCCCTTGAAAATAAGCCCTAGTGTGTCTTCTTGAGAAAAAATAAATATAAGACAGTGTCTTAGTTTCGGGGAAACACGGTACCAACTAGTCCCCGAACACGTCTGTTATTTTGAGTGTTAGTTCAACAGATGGGACAGCCCGTGTCCCTTAGTGCCTGACGCCTTCTGCTCAGCCTCCTGTGCAGACTGCCTCCCTGTTGCGTGTGGCCGGGGCTGTTCCTTCATTTCCATCACTAAATTCATTTCCTAGGTGACTGTGTCATGTGGGACCTGCTCTTCCATAGATGGGCACCCATTTCTTTCTTTCTTTTTTTAAATTAAATCATAGCTGTATACATTAATGCAATCATGGGGTACAATGTATTGGTTTTATACATAATCTGAAAGGTATCCATCAAACTGGTTCACACAGCCTTCACGGCATAGGGCACTGGTTTGTGTCTCCAGTTTTCAGCCATCACTACTGGTTCTGAGGTGGGTGGTCTTGCACAGGTGCGGCTGCGTCAGAGCGGGCTTTCTGAATCACAGGTGTGTAGCTGCCCCGGCGCACAGCATGGTGGGCAGCGCGAGCGTCCCTGTGGCTCCACGTCCTCCCCGACACTTGGCACTTCCAGTCCTTATATTTCAGCCATAAGGTGGGGGCAGAGATGCTCACCTGGGTCTTGAATTGTACTTCTCTAGTGCCTCATGGGGTCGGGCTCCTTGTTGCATATTTCTTGGTGAAGTGCTGATTTAATTTAATTTAATTTTTTAAAGAATAGCCTTGACTTTAATATTAGTGATGTACTTTCAGCAAAAATCTTGTCTACAAGTAGTAGATTTCTTGCACGCGTAGCACAATCTCCCCAGTCCCCTGGAGTCTACATAGTCTATTATTCTGTAGGACATTCAGTATTTTTAGTTCTAGTAGAACCTGCGGATTGGATGGCAAGGAGAAACTGCAAGCACATTCTTGTCGAGACTATAAGATTGCCCAAAAGGAAGTGCTGGTTTAAACTGTTGCCTGCTTCTTCAGTGGGTTTTCTGTCTTTTCCTTAGGGACTCACAGATTCTTGGAAGGGAGCCCATGCTATTTGGTAGAGCTGGTTTCTGCCCTGAGTGGCTGGTTCCTGGTGGCTGAGTGTCTTAAAGGAGTGGGTCCTCTTGGTCAATAGAAGCTGGCCTGGAAACCAAGAGAAACTCTGATGTCCCAGACATGGCAGCAGGTGCCAGGTGGGGCTCCAAGGGATTCCACTGGGGGCCTGTCATCGCCTGCTTTGGCGTCCCCAGGCTCCTCTCCACACCTGGCTGCCCTAGTCTAGACCAAGCCCCTGCCATCCCTTCCTGATCTGGCCGCATCACAGTTCAGCCGTATCTATGCCCTTAAGTTATGGAGTTGTGTTCTGGGGCTGGATAAGACTGACCTGAGAACTCGGCCTCTCCCTGTGGTGAGTGTTTCCGGGAACAGGAGATGTGCAAACTGGGCTCTGGGGCTGGATAAAGGAGGAACATCCCGGGTGGAAGCAAAGGGAATCAGTGGAAACTTGAGCCCTCCGTGGCACGTGTGTAGGGTGGCCGGCTCAGGGAGGGGCGGACAGCGAGCTTTGGGGTAGAGCCACAGTGAGGAATGATCTTGAATGTGCCTCAGACTGTGGGGCTTCGTTAGAGATTTAGCACTCAGGAGGGCACTGAGCCCACGTGTATGAACCTGGGCCTTCGTGCACAGACTCTTAGAAGGTTCAAGGGGAGGGAAGTTTTGGTGGACAGAATAATGCCACCCAAGACCTCCACATGGTGGTCCCCAGAAAGAACCCGTAAACATCTAACCTTTCATGGCAAAAGGGCCTTTGCAGATGTGATTAAATGAAGGGGCTGGAGATGGGGAGGGAGTCCTAGATTATCTGGGTGGGCCCAGGAGGGCAGGAGGGTCAGGGTCCAAGAGGAGATGACGCTGGAGGCAGAGGGCAGAGTGATTCACCTGCTGGCTCTGAGGATAGAGGAAGGGGCCAGAAGCCGAGGAGGGCCAGCAGACGCAGATGCCCTCCCCCTCCCCCCAGCTGCCAGAAGGGACAGTTTTTTCCATGCCTTGACTTTAGCCCAAAGAGCCCCGGGTTAGACTCCCCGACCTCCAAAACTGTGAACGAATAAATGTGCGCTGTTTTGAACCTCTGAATTTGTGGTCATTTGTCGCACCAGCCATTACAGTGGCCACAGGAGACTCACAGAACCTCAGCGGACAGGGAGGAAACAGGGCCAGAGAGTGTGTGTCAGGAGCCCAGAGCTCTGCCCCTGCCCCTGCCTCCCGACTGTCACCCACACCTGGCTTTTCTTTTGCTCTTTGCTATCAGTGCCTGGCCTTTTGGGGGTGGGGGAGCCACACTGCCCGGAGCACTTCAGGGACCTTGGGGTAAAAACCCCAAGGATGAAAATAGCTCGCACCTTGCTTGGCTAAGTTTCTGCTTCTCTGCCTGCTGTGGGGTCGATGGCTCACGAAGCCACTTCCTCCTGACTCGCTCTGCCAGCCTCGTCTCACCTGGCCCTTGCTTCTCTCCCCTTATCCCTGTCTCGGGCCCTCCCTGTTAGCTGTAAAGCTTTCAGCCTTGCTAGGGTCAGCCTTGAACAATTTCTCCTTGGAAAAATTCCTGCTACGTTCCCAGGCCAGGCTGAGGCGGGGGGAGGGGGGTTTCTGGGCAGAGGATTCTTTTTCTTTTTTCTTTTCACTCTACGGTCTTCCTCGTTTTGAGGTTAAACTCAGCATTTCCTTTCTTTGGGTGTGAGATTCGACTGTGATGCTGTCACAGCCAAGACGATATTTCCACTCAAAACCACTGTTAACTGCAGAGCTTTTTCGAGAAATTTTTCTTTGCTTTCACTAACCTTTGCGGAGGAGATGGAGAGAGAGAAATTTTCCTTTGCTTCCATCGTGTTCTTGGGCTTGAGCCAAGGGTGATCTGTAGTTGGAAAATCTGAGTGACATCACTGGACACACTGTCTTAGGTCGTGTGGGAGGAAAAGGAGTATTTTTAAATGAGGCTTATAATTTCTGTTTCATTTCACATAGAATTGTTTTAAAAATATCGCCGATGCGAAAGCAGCCTGTGGGTAGAGTTAGGCCCAGCAGCTGCCGACCGTGTATCCATCCCGTCCACTTCCTGGAGCATAGCGGGCGCTCTGGGGATGGCTGTTAAACAAACAAGTGGATGAACTTGAGGGTGGCTGAGTGATGGATTTTGAGCCAAAGGGGATGTTCTGGATGTTCATCATCATCTCCCACTTGTGCCACCCAAATTCTCACTCATCAGGTGAGAACCAGTGACCTCAGAAGTCTGCAGGTGACCATGACTCTTGCTGGATGGGGACCCAGATGCATTACAGCGAGGTCAGTTCAAACCCCATGACCGAGAGCACCAGGCCATGGGAAGCTTCCGAGTCCCTTTCCCAAGTCTGGAGGGAATAGACATGGGCAGCATGAGAGCATTGGCTTGCTGGGTATGCCGAGGACCAAGGGCTCTGTGGGTGCCCAGGGTGCCAGGAGATGATGTGGGGTGCACAAGCTTCCTCCTAGTTACGAAGGGTCTCCCATTTCTTGAGGACCACTGTTGCTAGAGGCTGTGAGCACCTTGTGCCACCTGAGCCTCCAGTGCATTATTCACGCATCTATCCCATCACTTAGTAGGTGAACCGAGACTCAAGGACCAGGTGTCGGTGACAGACTAGAATTGGCCTTGAAGTTGGCCGTTGCTTGGCCACTGACATGCATTCCCCTCGTCTTCTTGGCTCACAGAGTGCTGATTTTGTTCGGATACCCAGATTTCCTCTGTATGATTCAGGATAGGGGGTCCCCATCTTCACACCCAGCTAGGAATTCTGATCACCCTCAAAGATGATGAGCCCTAACCCTAACCATTCTCCTTGTCAGTGATTGGTGCAGGAGGGAGCATGTGACTGAATAACAACCAATGAGATGTGAGGGAAAGCCCTGCTGGGCCCCTCCTTCCTCTTCACCTAGTGCCTTCAGAGGATGGGATGGAGACAGGGCTGCCCCCTGGCTGCCAGCCTGAGGTTGATGCTGCCACAGGGAGACGGGAGTGGCGGAGCTCAAAAGCACAGGGCCCAGGGCTCCTTGTGGGTAAGGGCAGACTTTCCCTGAGTCTGAACCTCACTTCTTGTTGGCCAAAGCATCCTAAGGGCCATTATCTGATTCTTCTTCCCCACCTTTTCCCCATCCCTTCCTGGCCAATTAGAAAGCTGTGAGGACTCCACAGCCTGCATTCCCATCCTAGGCACCCCCCCCTCAAGGCAGGGGTCTCCCAAGTTCCAGGAAATACAGTTCTCCCTCCTTGCTAGGTCTTGTCGCTAATCACACCATGTTCCACCGTGGAATCCTCCGCTCCAGGTCTTGCGATATTGGTTTAGTTATGTAACAGTCCCCTGGATGTTTGCTGGGCACTCACACATTAAGGCTGGGTCAATGAACAAACATAGGGTTTCTGTCCAGTGGGCTCCCTGCCCCTGGGCTAACAATCACCCCCTTTAGAGCATTTCCCCATTGTCTCCTTCAGTCATAGGGCAGCCTGTGAGGACTTTGTTATTGAGGCACAGAGAGGTTAAGCAGCTTAGTCTAAGCCACACAGCTTGCTACTCAGCTACACAGTCCAAGTCCAAGGCCCATGAGCATAAGCACTCGGTCGGTCTGTGTGACACTCAGCACACAGCATGCTGCTGTGACGGCACAACATGGCCTTGACGTTGGTCGGTCAGGACTTGGTGGCCCACCTGAGAGAAGGGAGCTGTGGGTTCTCCTGTCGCAATGCTCTGTTCTCAGCGACCCAGTTTGGGTCTCTCTATGAAGTCGTGGACACTAGAGCCCACAAGGTCACTAAGCTAAGGACACATCTTGGACTAGAAGCCAGGTGTCCAGAATCTAGTGGTCTTTTCCTCCCCAGAGCTGTGGAATTTTGTGATTGACGGGGACCTCAGAACAGCTAGCTTGGTTTTCCCACCTGGGGTAGGAATCTCGGCCACAGCATCTTTGATTCGTGGCCACTCAGTGTTCCTGAGTGCCCTACACTACCATAGTCCTGCACCCCCAGCTGCCCCTCAGGGAGCTTCAGAAAAGATCAATACCCAGACCCAATCCAGGCTAGCATCTGAGGCCTGGGCACTGAATGTGCTTTTTTTTTTTTTTTTTTTTAATAGAACTTATTTTTAAAAACTTTTTTTTAATAGACCTTATTTTTAAAAACTGTTTTAGATTTATAGAAAAATGAGAAAATAGTACAGAGGGTTCCCATATATCCTGTGTCTAGCTTCCTTTCTTACTGATATCTTACAATGCTATGTTACATTTGTTGTCATTGATTAATTATGATGTTATAATACATGACCAATATTGATCAATTATCTTAAACCAAAGCCCACATTCCCTCGTTTTCCTCTCCTGCCCTTTTCTATCCCGGGCCCCTCAGGATCCCATGTGCTGTTTAGTCTTCTTACCCCCCTGGCCTCCTGGCTGTGACTGGCTCACACTCTCCTGCTTTGATGAAGCTGACAGTTTTGAGGAGGACTGCTCACATCTTCTGTAGACGTTCCCCCAGTTTGGATTTTTCTGATATTTTCCTCATGGTTAAGCTGGGTTTGCGAGGGAAGACCTCAGAGGTCAGGTGTCCTTCTCGTCACGTCCTATCACGGTGGATATGGACCTGGACCACCTGGCTGGGGTGTTTATCAGGTTCTCCCCTGTAAATTGAATTTTTCTCCATCTGATACTGGGAGAAAACTGAGGCACAGATGCACTATAGGACTTTCCCTGGGCGGCAGAGCCTGGTGGTGGAAAGAGGCTCTGGCCCTGGCCTCTCTGCCCTGGGCACCTGTGCTCTGCTGGCCTGTCTCGTCTACCCAGGAGGGCAGAGGCTGAGCCAGACTCTGTGGCCTTTCCAGCCCTGGCCTTCCAGGGGTATTGATGTGAACAAGTTTCCCTTCATCTAGCAGCTATTCAAGACATTCATCAGAAAGTTGATTTTCTTTTCAAGGAGTGGGTCACCCTTGGTGTTTTCTGTTAAGCTTTGGTGCCCTGGCCCGTCCCCCACCCATGGCCTAGCTCCTTCCCGCTCCCTTTGCCATCCTGGTGTCAGTCACTCTGCTTGTCGTCCACTTTCTCCAGCATGTCACAGCCCCCTTCCATCTGCCCCAGGGTCTTTGCACACGCCGTCCCCTCTGCCTGCAATCTACTCTCTTTCCTTCTGCACTGGCTAACTCCCGCTTCCTTCAGAGCCCAGCTTATGTGCCACTTTAGGAAAATCTCTCCAGATTAGGACTGTTCCCCCACTGCACACGCAAAGACCTCCTCACCTGTTAGCACACACGCATGCATTTGTGAGTTTTTCTTTGCAGTTGTAGCATCTCTATAAGATAGTCGGTTCTAGGAGGATGAGACTGCATCTGTCTATAGCCCCAGAACCTACATGCCAGAGCAGCTGGAGCACCTGGACTATGACAGGCGTTCAGCTCAGTAAATATCTGTTGAATGAAATGAGTGAATGAGAGAAACGTGGGCATTAGCTACCCTGGATGTGATGGAAGGATAATTCTCATCCCCAAAGTTCTTATTATCTTTTCTTTTTAAAAAATATATTTTTCTTTCTCTTAGGGGTCGTTGAAGAGTTCATTTCAAGGGGGATGAAATGAAATGTTTGAGTTCACTGATTTGGTATTTCCAATCTTAAGTCCATGTCCCAGCCTCATCAGTCTCCACGTATCAAACCAAAGTGAGCGTTAAATTAGAAGGGCCTGACCCTTGTCGATTCTGTAACACGGACTCACAGTGTCTCGAAGACCACGAAGTATACCATCCTTTGGCAGAACTCTCCTCTGTGGCATTTCAAACAGTTGGTGTGCCAGTTTGCTGCAGAACTGACTGCTACAAGTTCAGTGTATAAAACAACAGCCACTTTATTCTACCTCACGATTTTGTGGGGCTGCAGCACAGGCAGGGCTCAGCTGGCTGGTTCTTTTGCTCTAAACACCAGTGACGGGGGCTCCTCGGGACTTAGCTGATTGATGGACTGTTCTGGGGACCAAGGTAGTTTTGTTTATAAAATGAAGGGAAGGCTGGTTCGGCTGGGCCCTCTCTGTCTCCGTATTGCCCCAGGGCCACTCAGTGTGGTTTCCCCAGCGAGGTAAATAGATTCCTTCTATGGTTGCTCCACACACACCAAGAGGGACAGGAGGAAGAAGGTGCCAGACTCTCAAGGCTTAGGAACTGATAGCACAGAGGCCACCAGGTTGAAGAAAGGGACATAGAGCTCCAACTTTTTTTTTTTTTTTTTGAGACAGGAGCCTCAAGCTGTCCCCCTGGGTAGAGTGCCGTGGCATCTCAGCTCACAGCAACCTCCAACTCCTGGGCTCAAGCGCGTCTCCTGCCTCCGCCTCCCAAGTAGCTGGGACCACAGGCACCTGCCACAACGCCTGGCTATTTTTTGGTTGCAGCCGTCATTGTTGTTTGGCGGGCCCGGGCTGGGGATTCGAACCCACCACCTTGGGTGTACGTGGCTGGTGCCTTAGCCACCTGAGCCACAGGCGCTGAGCCTAGAGCTCCAACTTTAATGGGATGGGTGTCAAAGAATCTGTGGGCATCTTTAATCTGCTGTACTTGGCCATTTGTGGACTTGAATACTTTGGAATGATGGGGAGCTCGTTGCAGGGAGACTTTGATAGTGGGGAGTTTATCTTTCTTGTTGAGTGGTTTCTTGCCTCCCTATTGCCTTATACTTTGTGTCCATGTACCTGGATCACACTTCAGTAGCTTCTGCTTTCCTGGAATAGCCATTGGGAACTCTGCCTCACCTGAGAACTCTCTGCTGGCCAGCTTCAGTCTCCCCTTCCTGGGCCTAACACAGGGCCCCCCTGTGCTCCTGAGCTGCCCACCATCTCAGCTTTATGGGTAAGGACTACCAGAATCAGCAGTTTCATCTGTGGGCAAGCCCTTTCCGATAGCTCCCTGCCAGCCAGGGCAGAGCCAGAACTCAGATCCTGCTGAGTCTGAGTGAGTCCCAGATCTGCAGCTTTAGCAAGTGGCTGTACCTCCTGTGTGATCGGTCTATCGGCCATCAGGTGAGGAGGTTTTCAGACGTGCAGTTTGTTGGTTCATTTATTCATCCATCCACCTGCCGCCCATCATCCATCTTCTGAGCCAAGCACAAGGCCAGGCTCAAGGTCGAAGGTGTCGCCTCTGCCCTTGAGAGGCCTGCGCTAGTGGTGAGCCCTCACCATCCCTGCCCATGTCCTGTTGGGCATCTGTAGGCCTCCAGGGTTTGGCTCTTTCTCTCCTGTGTCTCTCCATGGCTGCCCTGCCCTGGGTACAGATGAGGGTTTAAGACTGAACCATCACATTTGCATTTTTTACCCTTTTGAGCTCAGTTTTGCAGAGGAAACTTTTCTGGAAGCCTTGAAAAAAATCTGAAGAAAAAAATGCAGGAAATTGTTGCCTTGTGTTCTTTGTAGCGAAACTTGTGCTAATTTTGAACCTCACTTTATTTTTCTTTGTTTTTGAAACCCTCCATCTTGAGTGTGAAGAGAGAAACTCCACTCAGTGAAGCAGTGACCTCCTTAGCCCTGGACCTGCAGTGGGTGGTGGGGGTGAGAGAAGCCCCGGGGGAGGGGGGATGCAGGGGACCATGAGGTGCTTACAGAGTCTGGGGCGAGGCCTGGCATGGACAGCTCGGTGCCAGCACTGTCCTGAGGAAGCCTGGAAGGTGGCTGGAGTCAGCCAAATGTCAAGGCAAAGTAGACCATGACTTCTGATGCTGGCCGTAACTGAGTGCAGCCATGAGGAGGTGGTCCTGCCACTTGGTGACAGGTGTCCTGGTTAGATTCCGGGCTCTGCCACATACAGCTGTGTGACTCTGGGCAAGAGACCCTGTCCAGAGCTTCAGCTTCCTCATCTGTACAGTGGAGTGATACTTTTAGTACCTATTTCCCAGGGTTGCTGAAGGTAAAAGGAGGTCACTAAGTGCTGTCTCCAAGGGTGTGAATTCTCTGACATTTTGTCCCCCTCCCAAGAGGTAAAGAAGATGCAGGTGGTCAGGGAAAGAAGGAGGAAACCCAGGGTGTCCAGTTGGCACTGGAGGGCAGAGGGTGGGGAGAACGGGGCCCTCAGAGGTTGAGGACAAGAGAAGCACCGCTGAGCGGGGCCCCCACATTCACAGGCATGTGGTGGCATCCCCAGGAGGGAACTTTGGGTCTGCCATCTCCTGGGGTTGGACCTCTCCAGGCCAGGCCTGGGAATTTTTCACGCGAGCATATCTATTTCTGTGATGTAGCGACCACCCCTCCCTGAGAATTTCCAAATCCTTGTCTTTAGTGCCAATGAGATGGATTCCAGAATGGTCTAAGGAATGCCCTTGGAATGGCCGCACATCAAACTGTCTCAACCCAAAGTCCTGATAGCAGCTGGTCCCCCCACCCTGAGACCCCTGTGTCCTAGTTAGGACAGCTGCAGAGACTAGGAGCCCAGATATCCCCCCAGGCGCTGCCATCTCCTGCCTGGATTGTCACCATAGCAGGGTGACTGTATACAATCAGCTCTTTGAACGCCATTTCTGTCCAGACTGTGACCGGAGTCACTTGGTCTTGGGGACGTCTGGCTAACCCATAGCCCTTTCTCAACTGGTCTGAACTTTGTGTCTTTATCTTAAACAGCAACCCTCTTTAAGTTGTTTCGGTAGGAGGGGCCCACGGACTGGATCACCCTGGGCTGGCCACTTAGCCCTGATAATGCCAGTGTTCTCATTGTTGAAATGGGAATCGTAAGAGCAACCTCCCCAGGGCCTTGATAGTCGGAGAAATGGGGCTGTCGGTTCTCAGCATGATGCTCAGCGTGTGATGGGGGAACCTCAGTGCTGGGTAATACTGTATGATTGATGGAATACGTAGGTGCTCAGTAAGCTGCAGTTCACGGTGTGGGTGACGGGCATACTGACTTAACCCTCTGAGACCTGGTGGGCAGGCGTTACAGGCGCCCCATTCTATACACGAGGAAACTGAGGCCCAGAGAGAAGTGATTTTGTGTGTCAGGCATCTGTTCACTGGTGGAGCCAGGTCTGTGTGGCCCGGGGAGCTGGTCCCTTTCTGGGACGGTGGTGTCTCCCTGAAGCGGCCATGGAGAGTGGCTTTTGCTCATGGAACATTCTCGCTGCCCGCAGAGGCCGGAGAGCCGCGTGACCTGCCGTGGCTCCTGTCCCTGCTCTTCTCGTTTCTATTTCAGCTCTTCTCGTTCTGAATTTCGTTTCGTCTCAGGCTCCTACCTTGATGCTCACACAGGAGGAGAGCGAAGTTTCGGGACCCTATACCTCAAGGTAGTTCCACGGCGCCGAGGCATCCCGCTCCCGAGATTACTCATGCACCTGTCTGATAAGAAAAGCGAAAACACGAAGTTGAGAGCTGCAGGGGGCCTGCAACTTCCCAAACCCAGCTCTCGATGTCCTGCCCTAAGGAACGAGTGACTCCCCAAAAAGAATCATCGGCGGAAGCCCCATGTTTCGCTGGCATGGGAAGGGGAACCGGTCACGGGAGGTTTGGTTTCAGGATGTCACCTCACCTGCCAGAGAGGGGCCGCGGGGGTGTCCCGTAGCAGGCAGGTCATGCTGCCTGGGGGCCCCAAGGCCAGACTCTGCCCTGTGCTTGACCAGGGTGGGCCTGGCCCCCTCTCAGCCACCTGTGTCGGGCAGCCAGACGCCACATCTTCCTCAGCAGCTGCCGGCAGAGCCGTGTGGCAGAGCCACCCTGTTGCAACACGCGCTCCTGAGGTTTCTGTGGCCCCTCTGGCCAGAAGCTGGCCCAGGTGCTGTGGGCAGGACATGTGCCAGAGACCGAATTAGACCCCCTTGGAAAAAACACACACCAGCCTGCCTCTTGTTTCTAGGCTCGTCTCTGGACCCACACCCCATAACCGATACCAAACTAGTGTTGGCCTTGGGTCAGTTTGGCTCAGTGGCAAAGGGTCTGATCTCTCTGGTCCCGTGTCCCGCATTTGTGTCCTGCTTTCTGCAGGGTGATCTTGGCAAGCCGCCCCCACATGGGCCTCAGTTTCCTCACAACAGGGAAGTCAATAGGACCTACCCCCAGGGGTCCCCAAGGATGGAGCGAATTGCAGCTCCCAGTGGTGACAAGCGGGACGTGTAATAACTGCAGAGTCGATGCTCCCTCAGGGAAAGTGGGGGCGGGAGGGATTTCTAAAATCCCCCTCACTTAGGACAGGGATCTGATCCCCCCATTTTAAAAAAATGTTACTGGGAAATAATTTTAAATGTGCAGAAAAGTTCTAAGCACAAAGAATGCTGCCACGCTTTTTATCCAGATTTACCTGTTCTTTGAACAGGTTTATTGAGACAGAAGTCACCCACTGTATGACCCAGCATCTAACACGCACCATGTCCACAAACGGGTCTAACTGTTGCCACGGTCAATTTTAGAATAATTTTATCACTCTTCCCCTTTGAGAAACCCTGGAGCCCTTGGCTGTCAGCCTTCCCCTGTTTTTAATGTAGTTTTTTCAAGTGTTCGAGGTGTACGCATCCTTTTAACGTGGGGTTTCCAACATTTTTGAGTGTGAGGGCCCTTCTGGATATTAACACATCCTGCCGAGGCCTCGTGTCCATTTATCATCCAACATGTGTTTCTTGGGCACCTGCCATGTGCCAAGCCCAGTGCCAGGAGCTGTGGTTGCAACGGAGACAGCAAAACAGACTTGGCCCCACCAGTCACTCAGGGGAGGGAGAAGACAGAGGCAAACGGTGAGCGGAATTGGCAAATGGCAGCTGAAAGGGGCTAGGAATGACCCTGCGGAAGGGGCTGCTGGTGAGGGCTGCAGGGGACCTGGCCATACCTGGGCGTCTGCAGGTGAGTGGGGGCCGCCAATGTCTGGACAGAGTGGGGCAGTGGGGACAGAGTGTGCTCCCTCAGGAACAGGACAGAGGCCGGTTCACCACAGCGAGCGGAGAAGGAGGACCTGAGAGATAGAGCTGCGGTCTAGATGTGTGCGTGGGAGGCCAGACCGCTGGCTCGGAGAGGGGTTCATGTTTTCACCCCTGGGGCCAGGACTCTGCATAATTCTCAGACGCGGCCCCGAATTCTCTACCATGCCTTGATCACCAGATGAGCCCTTCATGAATCACAGCCACTTCTCCTTTCTCTGAACAACGGCCAGGTACTTGTGTTTCAGAAAAAGGATCTGTGATTTGAGTTCCCTATGAGGCCTCCCTGCATCCCTCAGGAGTCCACGTCCTACCAGTTGGACCCCACTGCAGTTCTTTCTGGGTGTTTTGTAATGCAAAGGAGCTGATAAGGCCTGCAGCAAAGAACCCAGTGCTTCCCAGACTCAGAGGTTCAGGGAACCCTTTTAGTCCGTTATGCCCACGAAACTGACAAAACCAGGGCCGTGTGGAAAACTCTTTGCAAAATGTGCTTAACTCTGCAAATAAGCCAGCTGAGATGGGAATGGGATGGGAAATGTCTAAGACCTGGAGGGGAAGGTCAATGTGAAAAGTGGGAATTATAGAATAGTTCTAAAAGGCTCACTCTAGGCTTGGCGCCCATAGCACAGTGGTTATGGTGCTGGCCAGGTGCCCCAAGGTTGGAGGGTTTGAACCCAGCCTGGGCCTGCTAAGCAACAATGACAACTGCAACAACAACAAAAATAGCCGGGCCTTGTGGCAGGTGCGTGTAGTCCCAGCTATTTGGGAGGCTGAGGCAAGAGAATTGCTTAAGCCCAAGAGTTTGAGGTTGCTGTAAGCTGTGATAGCACTCTACCGAGGGTGACAGCTTGAGACTGTCTCAAAAAAGAAAAAAAAAAGGGCTCACTCTAATTACTCTTGAGGAAGAAAGAAGGCACCCTGATGCATGTTAGCCATCCTGGGGTTCCCTGCCCAGCTGCTCCGTTCTCCTGTGGGACACAGACCATCTCATGGACACTGGCCACAGACAAGGTCACTCTGAGACCAGGTAAAAGTGAGTCTGCTGTCCACAGAACACCAGTTCTTACCCTTTCTCAGCTGAAACGAGGAACAGCAGGGACAGCTTTATCCTTGTGTCACCTCCCTCTCTAGAGATGAGGATCACCTGCCAGAGGATCCCCCACCCCTTTCTAACATCTGCCTGGACCCTGCCCCAGTCACCACACAAATCCCACAGGGGTTCTTCCTAACATCTCACTGAGGCCCGGGGTGGCCCTCGTTGCCATGGGGCTTAAACCTGGCTCTTTGGCTGCGGGCAGGGTCTGGGGGATTGGCTGGAGGCTTCTGCTCTCAGAAATACATTGTTCTTTCAGCTCCTTTACAGAGGAAGAATCTTTTGAAAATGTGTGGAAGATATTCACAGACATTCATTGCAGTAAGCCTGGATTTGAGGAGCCTGTGTTTTCTTTTTCTTTTTTTTTTTGAGACAGAGCCTCAAGCTGTCTCCCTGGGTAGAGTGCCATGGCATCACAGCTCATAGCAACCTCCAACTCCTGGGCTCAAGCGAGTCTCCTGCCTCAGCCTACCAAGTAGCTGGGACCACAGACGCCTGCCACAACGCCCGGCCATTTTTTTTTTTTTTTTGG